>JBBIGC010149782.1:0-18454 GCA_037576955.1 Lepidarchus adonis | reverse complement strand
ACACACACACACACACACACACACACACACACACACACACACACACACACACACACACACACACAGAGAGAGAATAAGCATTTGACACGTCAGCATTTTTATCAGTAAGGGTATTTTAAAGTGAGCTATTGAAACAAAATTTGCACCACATGTCAATATCAACTCAGGTATTTAGTTTATGCAAGGTCATCTAAAAATTTAAGTCCATAAATTGAGTTATGTGTAATTAAGTGAAAAGACACAGGGAAAAAGTATTGAACTCGAAGATAACAAGGTACCAAGAGATCACCTGAAATCGGTCAGTATTGACAGAGAAACCCTGCCTCCTATTAGTACTAATTGATATCAGCTGATTTAGTCCTAATTGATGCCCTATAAAGGCTTCTTATTACCCAGGAGGCACACAGGAAAGAGTTCATGATGGGTAAAAGCAAACTCTCCAAAGATCTTCGTAATCTTATCGTTGAAAAGCATTCTGATGGGAATGGTTATAGGCGAATTCCAGAATGCTTAAATGTTCCTGTAAGCATTGTGGGGGCCATTATCTGGAAATGGAAAGAGCATCAGTTCACCATAAACCGGCCACGATCAGGTGTTCCACGTAAGATTCCTGACAGAGGAGTCCAAAGAATAATCAGGAGAGTTCTCCAAGAGCCAAGAACCACTTGGGCAGAACTTCAGGAAGATCTTGCATCAGCAGGTACTGTTTCTTCAAAGAAAACCATAAGCAATGCAATGAACCACCATGGCATCTATGGACGCTCACCACGTAAGACTCTATTGCTGAACAAAAAGCATGTTGAGGCTTGGCTAAAGTTTGCGAAACAACATTTTGAGAAACCTGTGGATTACTAGGAGACTATAGTCAGATGAAAGCAAAATTGAACTTTTTGTCTGTCATTCTACACACCATGTTTGGAGAAGAAATGGCACTGCCCACCACCACAAGAACACCATACCAACAGTTAAGTTTGGGGGTGGAACCATCGTGGTTTGGAGATGCTTTTCAGCAAGGGGTTCTGCTAGACTTAATATTATTGAAGGCAGGATGAATGGAGAAGCGTACCAGGACATTCTGGATAAAAATCTGCTGGCATCTACCAGAAAGCTGAAAATAAAAAGAGAGTGGACATTTCAGCAAGACAATGATCCCAAGCACAAGGCCAAGGAAACAATGAATTGGTTTCAAAGAAAGTAAAGTTGCTTGAATGGCCCAGTCACTCACCTGACCTAAATGCCATAGAAAATTTATGGAGAGAACTGAAGATCAAAGTTAATAAAAGACGCCCAAGAAACCATCAAGATTTAAAGAGTGTTTGTGTGGAAGAATGGGCCAGAATCACTCCTGAGCAATGCAGGCAACTGGTCTCTCCATACAAGAGGCATCTAGAAGCTGTAATTACCAACAAAGGCATTTCAACAAAGTATTAAATAAAGTGTGTTCAATACTTATTCCCAGTGTCATTTCACTTTATTTATTATGACTCAACTTACTTAACTTACTTAAACTTACATGTTTTGATTTCTTTGTATGAATTCAATATTTGGCATGATGGCAACATCTGGTGCAAATATTGTGTCAATAGCCAATTTAGAAATACCCTTACTAATAAAAATGCTGATGTGTCAAATACTCCCTGCTGTGTGTGTGTGTGTGTGTATATATATATATATATATATATTATATATTTTTTTTTGTTTGTTTGTTTGTTTGTTTTTTGTTTTGTTTTTGTTAATAGAATAATAAACGTGAATCCACTGTGTAACTATGTAACTTTTATTAGCAGCGTCCCCCTGAAATGCGCCAACATTGAGAGTAACATCCTCCTCTCTGCCCCCTAATGCTCTCTGGTCGCTATGGTAATGTGTAAATATGCGTCAGTGAATCATGGACTGAAGCAACAGAGAGACTTCAGTCATTTTTCAAAATAAAACACTGTTCAGACTCGGATAATAAATTAAACGAAAACAATGTAAGTTATTTATTTTTTCTGTGCGGCCCAGTACCAAAGGACTAACGCACCGGTACCGTTCCATGGCCCGGGGGTTGGGGACTGCTGCTCTAAAACATCCCTTTTAATTGGCAGTACTGATCTTCAAATCATTGTATTAGCCAATGTTTGTGAGTCAGTAAACAAATTTGGCACTTGGAAGAGAAAATGATCTGAATAGTTATCTACTGGTCAGCAGAAGTCACCACAATAACTACCTACAAGAGACAAAAGTGCATTACAATGATAACAGTGTTGAGAATAATAAATATATAACAATAATACTAATGATACAATAATAGCATATAATAAACAATTACGCATGCATTGTTCAGAAAGAGTGAAAGAGCTGAATAAGCTGTGCATTAGGGGAAAAGTATGAGTAAGTATAAGTAAGGGGACAAAGTGCAACAAGAGGCAGCAACTGATTATCTGGGATTTATTTATGGCATTGTGCTCAGGATTCGCACAAAGTGCTCACAGAGCTGTGAATAAGTGCACATAGGGGGAAAATGATTTTCCCAATATGATATTAATTGAGTCGTTATGGTTTTACAAATGTGATGACTGTTCATTGTTATGATAAACTACAATTGTAGTGAACAAATAGCTTAATATCTAACGTTCTGGATGAGTCCAGCAATAAAGCAGCACTAATACACTTGAGTCATTGCTGTAGTTATGTCGTCCTCATCACTGTAGGTCAGGAATGCCCAGCTCCAGTCCTGAAGGGCCGATTCCAGCACAGTTTGGTGATTTCCCTGATTAAGCATAGCTGGTAAGACTCACACGTTAATTGCACATGCACATGCATACGCACACACAAAATATGTTTTGTAAACTTAAAGTAGACCTACCTTTCACAGCACCAGGCACATTTTTTACAGCACAGCGCTGAGTCTAAGTCTAGAAATGCCCATCTGATCTTTATTTCCTACTCTCGATAACACTTTAGACAAGTAAATATGATTACATTTGAATGATACCCCCAAGGCAGACAGCAGTTGGTAAATGTAATACTTTAATGTGATGAAAATGTATAAGCAAAACAAAAAAAAATACATAAACTCCAATTTACATCAAGCAATTTCCAATCATTGTTTTATTATTGGAAAGCACAGTGGTGCAGTAGTAAGCTCTCTTCATTTCTGTGTGGGTTTCCTCCACGTGCTCCGGTTTCTACCCACTGTCTGAAGGCTTGCAGTTGATTGACTACTCTAAACTGCCCATACTGTAGGGGAGTCAGTGTGTGTGAATAGAAGTCTGTCTCTTGTGTTGCTTGGTTCTAGCTTCCCCACAACCCAAAATGTTTAAATGGTTTGGAATATTTTTTATTCATTATTATACAATGCTGCTGCCCCCTGAATTAACTCTCACTGAAAGTAAATCAGCCTTATACAGCCTCAACAGTCTGCTTGTAGTGGTGTATACTGCAAATTATTTTTGTGGTTTTCTCAGTATTTAACAAAAGCAGGCACAATTATAAGAAACAGAAAAGATTCATTCATTGTTTACCTGCGTCTTTAATCTATGATTCGCTCACCTCGGGTTCGAGTAGTTCATTCATCACGTGACCCATAAGCTAAACCTACTCACCTGAGCCGGAAACAGAACTGATTAGTTCATCTCTCGAGTCTTCGGTTCGATACGCACTTTCTGGAAATGCAGTTTGCATAGCCTGTCCCAAGTAAAATTGTTTTAAAACGGTCTCTGGATTTTTCCCCTTAATGGTTGTTGTTTGCCCTTATGTTTGAGTGTTCAATCGAATCAATGGCTCAATGTAAAGTGATTAAATGGTTAAGATGTTCCAGCATTAACATACTCACGTACTGTACATTCATTCATTCACACTGCCTCTTTTCAATGGACCGTGACCTCCAAAGACTAACACTGTAGTTATTTTATTTTTAGCTCAGGCAAAGTGAACTTCCAATAGAATTATAACACAATGTTCCTCAGCCTGCTGCTTCGGAATGATTATCATCAAGTCGTAATAGCACAAAACAGCATAAAGGTATTGGAGTGAAATGAGGCATAACTGGGGCTCTTTTGTTTGCAGGCTTAAAAGCCAGAAATGCTGCTGTTACAGGAACGTTCAGCAATAAGTGCTGTTCAATTATAGCATCAGCTGTCAATCTATTTAAGCACTTATATAGTAAAGGGCAAATAATGTGTGAATGCATTGAAAATGTGAGTGAGTGGGAGTTTTACAAAAGAGAAAGACTCCACTTCCTTGCTTAATTAGTTCACTAAAGGACATTGCTTTGTGTTTAATTAAGACAAGCAATTACTCTTTTAAAATGTTTTTCCCATTAGAAAACCATTCATTCACAAGTAATTTATCCAACCAAAAAATATTCTACCTGCTCCCTGAGAGGAACGCATGCTGACATCAATGGGTGGTGTTCATGTCTGTAGGTTTTATACTGGATATTACAAATCCTGCTCTGCATTAAAAAAACTACACATGGCAACCTATGTTCTTGATCAGATTATTGATGAATATTTTAGTTGTTAGATATGTAATATTATTATAAATCCCTGATAAAACATTTAAGAACAATACTAAATAGCACAACCAAAAAAGCATGATGATATCAGAATCAAATTAGTGCTGGCAGATTATTCCTTGATCCATGAATTCCTTAAAAAAATGATCAGCATCTGAGATCAGCATTAGATTACAGATTTTATAGTAAGTCCAACTGTGTCCTAAACCACTTAATGAAGGTGGATGTAGTTGGAGTGGGCCGAGAGACCTTTTGTTGATGTTTTACAGAAACTATTTGGGTGACTATCAAGGCTAATGTTTGTGTTTTTTGTTGTTTTCATCCTCAGACTCTAAACATGTCTGTACATATAGTTGGGCGATGTTACAATAATAATAATTATTGCAAAATAACATTTCTCAATACCGGGGGGCCTCGACTTACTTCATACTTGACATACAAAATTGTGGTTACGTCACTGGCTTTTAAAACAACAAAATTAATTAATTAATGCATGTATTTATGATTTATTCAGTTAGTGTTGAATAAGACTTCATATAGATTGGTGAATGTGATTTGGGGGTTAATAGTGCAGTTTGTGTGTGTGTGTGTGTGTGTGTGTGTGTGTGTGTGTGTGTAGGGATGGGAGAAAGAGAGGCAGCTCTACTCTGCTAATTCCCCGTGTACTGTTTTTGCTGAGATGTTTTATTCACTGTTCGTTATGAATAAGAGTTCTTGTAGATTGATGGGTGAGATGGGGCGTTAATAGTGCACTGTGTTAAGGCACCGTCACTGTGGTTTTGCCACAAGTCTCCTCTACCATGTGTTTACTGCTGTGGTGTATGTTGAAGCATTAAAAAGAGCATTTCTATCTGCAGCAACGTTTTCTAAATGCTTTACTGTAATATGAGAGCGTTTATGCATGATGCTGCTGTTAATAAAGAACAGTGCTGTATAATAAATGCTCTGCAACATCCGTACAAATTCCAACATACTTCAAAATTCAAGTCATGTCACACTTAGCGGAACCAAACCCTGACGTAACTCGAGGAGATATATATATATCTACCCCTATAAATATCCTTAATCTTTAGTCTTGGTGATGGTGATATACTGTCTAGCTTTATCACACGTTTCCTCATGATTCAATTCTACATCAATTATTATCGCCAACTATCCAATTATTTTTGGTATCTTAAAATTTGTAGCAATGCGATTTAGTTTGCTACTGATGTCTGCATTTTGTGAGAAATATGATGAAATTTCAAACAATCCACTACATTTCCATCAACTCACACATGCAAACAGAATATAATCTGAACATTTAATTATTAATGGTCAAATACAGTGAAAGAGTCATAAGAAAAGTGCCTTCTCAGTAAAAAAAAAAAAAAAAAAAACCACACACACACATACACACACACAATATGATTTACAAGCAGTAAGCCTTACTTAGATTAAACATGTGCACACATAAGGCCCTTTGATTTGTTGTGCAAGATTTCTCTCGCTCTTTTGTGCATTTCTGGCCAAAATCAAATGATGACATTGCATTTGTTTATTCATTATCCACTTTTCAGGTCACGCGTAAGCTGAAGCCAAACTGCCTAAAACAGTGAAGTGAAAATGACTATGTCATTGTGAACACAATCACACAAAGGTTACACAAGCTAACACTACTTAACTAATGGTGTGTGTATGGATCTTTCAGAAATACAGTGTCTCAGAAAAGCAACAAGAACAACAAAGAGGGGGAAAATAAGATGCGTGTTCCAGAGAATAATAATGTGATATAAAATGTACGTCCTTCTTAAACCACCTCTCAAATTAAAACAGGTGAACTGTTGGAACAATGTAATGTTAACAGTTGCAAAATAAAGATGGCTGGCAACCAGGTAGTAACAATATTACACAAACATGTCATGGAGGATGGCACAGAGCCCTGTGGCAACTAGAAGGATTCCCTGGGCTGATGCTCACTGACTGAAACTGTGAGGAAGCATAGTAGAGGTAAGAGACCTGCACAGAGTTGTCACTACAAGAAACAAACAGGAAAATCTAATTTTTCTGTACATTTGAATACTTTTCAGTATATTTGCTGGATTTAACATATTAAAAATGTGCCCAAATGTTTACACAGGAATTTACACAGTAACATACAATGTACACACACAGGGGAGGAATGTATGAGAGGAATTAATACAAACTACAAAACAAATACAATCTATACAATCTTCTGTATTTTATTATTATTATTATTTTCAAATTTCTTACTGTTTTCCTTACTTTTTATTTTCTGGTTGTTTAAGACTATTACTACATCCAATTATCCGATTGGTTACTTTTCATGTCATATGCTAGATAAGAAAAGACTGTTCTTTATGTTGTTCTTTAAAAGGTTCAAATCTCACAATTTTTTTTTTGACAGAAGTTCCTCTATGCCATCGCTCAAAGTCTTTGCGGCTCCTGTTTTCAAAGAGTATAGATGAACTTTGTATGTTTACAGTTGTAGACTGTAACCCAACTATTCCTGCACAACATGTCAGCTTGATTTACCCAAACAGCACCAACTCCCACTGAGCTGCATGCTGTGTGTTACCATTCTCAGCTCAGATGTGACAGTGACACACTGACATACAAATAAATGGATCAGGGACAGTAACACTGTGGGCTTTAATTATATTAACACTATATATACTGTACATATACAGATTAGCCATAACATTAAAACCACTGATGGATATAGTAACATTACTTCATCACAAACGGTGTCTGAGGTATTTAAAAAGTCCAACACAAACACACACACACACACACACACACACACACACACACACACACACAGTACCGTGTCTGTGTCACTGATGAGTATAATAAACCATTAAAATAATATCTGCTCACTGGTAACAATTCAGAAATGGGGTAAATGGAGACTAACTTTAACAGAAAAAAGAGATGCAACACAATATGTTATTGCAAACTACACAGTGCAGGTATGTGGTCAGTTGATATGATAAAATGGACAATGAGTGTTCCGTGTTTTTCCCCAATGATAGGCCACGACTTATACAACGCAACGCAAAGCAAAGATAGATCAGTGATGATGTTCTGTCACTTAATCGCCGCCACATCCAGCCTCTCAAACCTTTTCAGCCCTTCGCTACATTACATTACATCCAAGAGTATAATACAAGCTGGAAATTTTTAATTTAACAGAAATAAAAGGAACAAAAGTTTATTGCTGGCTGGGAAAAGATGAGGTTTTAATTTTCGTTTCAATGACCAGAGGGGGGGACAGCAGTACAGCGATGTCAGTCATCCGTCTACATGTAAATTCTTCAGTATAAAATAGAAAAGAACAGAATCTTTATTGTCATTGCACAGATTTTACACTAGTACAATGAAATTGGTGCACAGTTCTACCCCCCTCAGTGCAAACAAGGAATATGAATAAAAACTAATAAAAAACTAAGCAGTAAGTATAAAATTAGCAACACTGAATGCAAAAATGATGAGGCTTACCTTTCTTCAAATCCTGCGTAGTTCTTGCATTATGGCACAATATCGTTACGCAAGTTCCTAATTTTTTTCCAATTTAATCGTTTTTATGCTCAACTATGATATAATGGCACTACCAGTAGAGTTGCAAAGGTTCCAGAGGTGTGTAAAGTTGCTTTTACTTCAGCTCGGTAAATTCAGTTTTCAACGCTGTGATTAGTAACATGGGGCAGCTTCTCAATTTTTAAAACATACATGAGCATTTTCTGCAGCTTATAGAATGTTGCTGCCTATTGTTGGGGAATTACGGTAGACAGAAGGTAAGTGAACCTAATGAAGTGGCTTGTCAAAGTGTATATACATTGATGTGTTTTATGATGAGATTTTACTGAAATTACTAAAGAAAGCTTCATTGAGGGTAAGCAAGCTCCTACTGTCCCATACTGTCACACTGAGTCAGAAATGCAAATTCAGCAGCTGAATTAACCGCTTATACTTTAGATCTTTAATATTCCAAAAAAAGACACCAATCAGCCATAACATTAGCACCCCCTACTGTGTTGTGACACCTTTCTCAGAGCCAGGATCTACTAAACCAGACAAGATAGCTTTCATTCCCCACATGCATCAATGAGCATTTGACCTGTTGCCAATTCCTGAGTTGTCCTTCCTTATATCACCTTTGGCAGGTACTTACTACTGCACACATGGAACACTACACAAGACCTGCTGTGTTGGAGATGATCTGACTCAGATTCAACATTGAAGATTAAATATATTTGTAGGGGGTCCTTTAGTTACGCTAGGGTTCGGTTCCTCTGAGTGTGACGTGACTCAAATTTTGACGCAAGTTGGAAATCATGTATGTAATGATGCTGCAGAGGCTTTATTAAACAGCACTGTGTTTTATTAACAGCAGCAACATTTGTGAACATTTCATATTACAATTAAACCTAAACAATACAGTGAAAAACAACGGAAAAGCAGCGAATCCCCCATCTCTGCAAACACCAGGCTCTCACTGCAAGTGCTCACAATTACAATAAAGCATTTAATAGGTGTTTACCTGCATTCCACTACTGTATATGACAGTAAATATGGGCATTTTTTTAAAGCCAGTGACATGACCACAAATTTTCATAAGTCAAGTACAATGTAAGTCGAGAACCCTTGTATTTGTCACATGCTTAGCACAACAAGCAGTGAAATGTATCCCGATCTGCTCTAGACAGTTGTCGTGTCATCACAGTAAATGGCTCGGTTCCTTACTCTGGCCCATTTTCCTGCTTCTAGCACATCAACTTCAACAACTGACTGTTATGCTAATGCATCCCACCCTTCTGACACGTGACACTGTAATAAAATAACTTCATGTTACCTGTCAGTGGTGTTAATGTTTTGGCTGTTCGGTATAAAGGCTAAAAATAATACAAATACTGCAGGTTTGCAGCTGGAACCGTTCAACAGCTGAAAGTCAGATATATTGTTTATATTTTCAACATTAATGGAGGCAGATATTTGCTTCTATGAGCAGGAGATACAGAGGGGGCACTAACCGGAAGCTGTATGTAGATACCACTTTGGCATTTGACTCCTCTGCTGCAGTGAGAGCAGACGGCAGGTTAACTAGGTTAAGATATGTACACTGGCCAGTATCCGGTTCTAGATACAAGAGATTGTCGAGTTACGTCATGGTTCAGGTCCTCATCTGACGTAAGTCGAAACTCTTGCATGTAATTATGGCATATATTTAATAAACATGAACGATTGGTGCGCATATAGCTATTCTAACCATCAGCAGGAAACCAGCGTGTTGTTTGTTTGTGTAGTTTAGGCCTGTGATAAACTTACTTAACAACAGAAATCCCAGCCACACACAACCACTTAGCGAGGAGAGTAGTTTCCCTTGTCTAACCAAACTTAAAGCTTGAGAAAATACAGTACGTTTTTAAAACTCTCGCTTTGTTAAACAACGACCATGACGGACATACCTCAAACAAACAAACAAGCAAACAAAGTGACCTAATCTTATCCGCTTTTATTCCAGCGCCTAGAACCTAATTTCAGTAACTAAGAGACACACTTCCACACCTCCAGCGGTTAGTTTTCTCATTTCGCTCAGAATTGACAGTTTGAAAGTCAGGTGTTTCAGACGCTCCTGTCACCCTCCAAACAAAACAAAACTGCGCGAGCACACCGCGTTCCTCCCACAACACTCACCATGTCACGTAGACGTCTCGCGTCATTTGCCGCGTCGTATCGTTACATTTCCATCACGACCCGAGTCCCACAAGTCGAAGTGTGTCTGACGGATCCTGTTGTCGCATTTTCGCTCGTTCACTCTTCGTCCTTATCGTAAGTTACGGCGGACACAGCGAACACTGTGACGTTTGCAGTGGCGTTCTTTTTTCCGCACCCGTATTCAAACAAGTCCCACCTCCTGCCAGTGATTGGCTAGCAGGGTCATCGCACCTGGGCTGTGATTGGCTAGTAAAATCTGGACTGAGATTGGGTAGTAGTATCCCACTTTTCCAAACGTCAGTATCCATTTCGCGTGGAAGCTAGAGCTGATCCCAGCTGACTAGGAGCAGGGCTCACCCTGGACTCCCAGCAGACCAACCCATGGCAGCACAGAGACATTTTTTCAGTAATAATAAAATATTTACACACAATGAATAACAGTGATTGCGACCACATGCCATTAAACAGGAAAAACAGGAAGCTAACACCATGAGCATGCTAACGAGAATTGGGGAACTTTCACCTCTCAGAAGCTTTACATTAGGATTAGAATTACATTAGGTAATAAAAGCATTAAGAGATTTGAAAAATAGACACAGACGTTAGATATTTTCATTTCACAAGGACAGCACTTCCAGCTGCTTGAGGCTTGAGATGTATTTATTCTGGTACTGTTGGTCATTTTCTGTGCTCATTAAAGCAGGGAATAAGGCTGTTGTGTGTTGTGCTCTATTGCATGTGAAACAGACTATGGAACAGACATTAGAAAATAAATCGTTTTATTGTGTAACCATTGTATATTTGGACAAATATGTTTTATATTCACTAAAACATGGCTGTGTCTCATCTTTCCACGGGATCATCAAGAGAAAGCAATTCAGTCAAAAACAACAACAAAACAAAGATGCAAACAAGAAAAATTACACCACAGGACACACATACTACAGAAAACCGGTTCTCAAGTAAAATCTCCTGTTCTCGTTTTTCTTAATCAGTGACTTCATCCTCCTGATGGTAATCACTTCCACCATCACCATTAGACTGTGGGGGTTCCTCTGGAGCAGTAGTCACTGCTTCCTCCACCTCACAGAGTATTTGAGAAAGCAGGGCGGTGGAGGCTCTGTCTGAGGGGGAAGTGGGACGGGGGGTCGTTGAGTACCTGCCTGTGGAGGAGCCGTCAATGCTGTGGATGAGGGAACGCACTGCAGTCAAGTGCTTCCTCTGACTCTGTCTGACTAAAAGGGGAGAGTGAAAGAAAAAGAAATTTGGGAAAGACAGGAGAGAAAAATAGGATAGGAGAGAAAAAAACAGAAATAAAGAGATAGAACATGTGAGTGTGTTACAGTGAGAGGGATAAAAAGAGAAGCGGGGAGAAAAAAGAGAGATCACAGATTATGGAGGACGATTTTGTTCTCTCTTAGCTAGTGGCTCATTAGCATCAAATGCAGTTGGCTTTCAACAAGCTGTAATCCTCAAGCAGAACATGGTAAGCAAAGCGATGTTGTTCAGTCTCTGCTCTGAGTGTGACATCCTTGAAAAGCTGGTGTGGCTTCTGACCATCTTTTATTTGAGGGACACAATGTTAGAGTCTGAATGCTTTAGACCATTATGTGTCCCACTAGTGAGTAAACCTTGATGATTGCAGCCAATAACTCACTCTCTCCTACCTTTTCCATGGAAACACCATCCTAGCACCATGCAGTTTGTCTAACTGATTCTGTGTATTCAGTTATTAATAGCGATGAGCCAAAAAATATTGCCATTTATAGCCACAGTATTCTTCAAACTGCCTTAATGAATGTTAAGGCCCTTCCACATCATTCCCCTAGGGTTAAGATCAAGACTTTGACTAGGCCTTCCCAAAATGGTACCTTTATCTTTCTTTAGATTAGATGCTCATTAGATTAGATTAAACATGCTCATTAGTTTTGTGATTTCCGATCATTGTGAATACACCTCTGAATGTTCTCTGCTTTTAACCCATCACACGTGCACACATGGAGCAGCGGGCAGCTCTCAACAGCGCCCGGGGGAGCAGTGAGGTGGGGATGGTACCTTGCTCAAGGGTTCCTCAGTGGTGCCCGGGCTGGGACTTGAACCTGCAACCTTCTGCTCTCAGTGGCAAAGTCCTAACCACTCGGCCACCACTGCCTTCTTTAACCATTCTTTGTGCTTTAAGGTAGTCATCTTGCTGCAAAACCCACATTCTCTTAAGGTTGAGTTTTTGAACAGATCCTGACATTTTCCTTTAGATATCACTAGTAAAATTCAGGATTTGTTGTTCCATTACTGATGGCAGACTGCTTTGGCCCAGTCCACAAAACAGGCCCGACCCTTATACTACAACCATGATGCTTAAAAATAGGACAACGGTCTAATGCTGGAATGCTGTGCTTTTCTTTCCAATAAGATCTCTTTTGGTCTCATCCATTCACAATGTGTTTTCCAGTAGGATTTTGACTGGTAAATGTGATCTTTAGCAAATAGTAGACGGGCAGAAATGTTCTTTATGGAGATTAATGACTTTCTTCTTGTTATCCTGCCAGATACACCACTTGTGTTCAGTGTTTTCTTATGGTGGACTTCTGAACGTTCTGAGAATGGCTGAGAAGTTACCCTCAGTTCCTTTTACAACCTTGTGGTTTATTAAACACCTTGCTCTTGTAGTGTTCTTTGCTGATCATGTAATTCTGGATATTTGACACATCTCTGTTACTCTGTTACTCTCAGGCAGGCCTCTCATTCAGGCTTGATTGCATCCCATTGACTAAAAACACATGACTCTAATTTTACCTTCAAATTATCTGCAGTTGTCATACTTTTACCACTCACAGATATGTTATATTGGTCATATTTATGCAGAAATCTCAAACATTACAATCGAAAGTCCAAAAGCTTTCAAGCACCAGTGTAACTCAACAGGCTGCTCACAGAATGGTTAATGTACATTCTGTATTCGGATGTAAGTTTATACCTTGAAATGATCACTAATAAACATGCACATTGTTAAATGGAATGCATACATTTCTGTCCATTACAATGCTGCTGATTTTTAGAAGGGAAACAATGACAATGGCTATTACAATGTGTAGCAATAAAAAACCCCACACAAAACGTTCCCATAATTTATACAAATTTGGTTCTGTTATTCTTCATCACTGCAGAATCTTCTAGTTTTAATTTTTCTACCAGCAGTGGATGTTCTGTTTTTGTTTTTACATCCAAATACACAGAGTTCACACAGATTCATTCATGGCCACAAACTGGATTGTGTTGTGAACCCAACACATTTTCACTGCTGGTATGCTCAGGTAGCACTGGGGAGAGGCCTGTGGTGGTAAAGGTAATCTCAGGTAGCAACAGGAAGACACCTGTGGTTAAGGTATTCTCAGATAGCAACAGGAAGACACCTGTGGTTAAGGTATTCTCAGGTAGCAACAGGAAGACACCTGTGGTGAAGGTAATCTGACGTAGCAAGAGAAAAACACCTGTGGTGAAGGTAAGCTCAGGTAGCAACAGAGAGAAGCCTGTGATGAAGGTAAGCTCATCACAGCAAAGATGAAGCTAAGCAACAGTAGTTGTCCTAGGGGATCGTATGTAGGGAATGAAAGAGTATATCCGCATTGTTGCTCTGATTTTGTTTTGACTTAATGGTTCACATTAGTGTGACCTGTTGCCAGTAGCAGTAGTCTGTAGTCTGAACTCACCCTGGAGCTGCAGCAAAACCCACTGCACACAAAGGGATAAGCTTGGCTCAGCATTAAATACATTATATAACAAGTCCACTTCTACACTCATGGTCTATTTAACCAGCTCCACTGGCCATAAAGTTGCACTTTTTAGTTTATTATTATACAGTGTGGTCTCTTACTCTTTATCATTTGTTAGCCACCTAAAAGAAATACAACCAAAATTAAAAATAATTTCTGTGATGGTCTACTGTAGCCAAATAACATGGATGGGATTGATGGAATTGGAATGGCTATTGCTGACATTAATATGAATTATGTCATAGCAAGAGGTTTTAGGTTCTAGGAGCTAGCCAGGTTCTGTGTGTGTCTGTCTGTCTGTCTGTCTGTCTGTGTGTCTGTCTGTCTGTGTGTCTGTCTGTCTGTGTGTCTGTCTGTCTGTCTCTCTCTCTCTCTATCACTCTCTCTGTTTTCTTGTATGCAGTCACTACACCAACGGTTGGCCACTTCATCATTCCAATTGCTTCCCAGTGGGCACTTTCTCTCAGTGTGTGAAAAAAAAAAAACTTTCTCTTTTTGTGTGAAAGTACCTATTGCTGATAGGTGCAGGTGGTGGGAGTGGTACAAATTGATGTAACCAAATGACAGAAGGAAGTTTATATTCAGGTTAAAATCATTTCAACTTGATCAAAAATAATAGAGAAACAACAACAAAGAACAATGGACTAAAGTCAAGAATTGTCATGGTAAAATAGTCCATTTTGATTTCTGGTTTACTTTAAATCCTAAAGTAACGTTTCAGAGAATAACTGATGGTTTTGTGTTGGGCTGGTTTTGTGAAGCTAATTCTAGTGTGGATCATTTACCTTTGTCTCTGACAGTGATCTTGTGCACTTCAGGAATGAGGAAGCTGTACACAAGCTCTGCCACAATCTCCTCTGACTGTGCAATGTTCCTCCTACACATGCACGCACACACACACACAGGTAAAGAAAGAGAGAAGACATGAAGGGAACATCGAACCTCACGTATTAACATTAACGTTAGCCTCTTAGCTCAACCCTTTGAGAAGTGAAGTGACAACAGTGCTGTTGCCTGAAGACTCATTTTTATTCCCGACACAGAATTCTTCTTACCATTCTAGATCTTCAGGAGCTGAAGTAAGGTCCTTGAGTGTTACTGTTGCGTCGTTCTCTAAAGATCTAATCACATATTTGTGATTGTACTCTCAAAGCTCATTGCATATTTGTGAACATACTCCTCTAAGGAGCTGTTAGCATAATAAAGTGGTGTGAATAGACCTAAACCAGGTCCAGGTTTGTGGGTGGGCAGTGAGTGGCCGGGTAAATAATCTGTCTCACCCTTAGACTATCTGAGCACAGACAACTAGCCGATTTGTTAATTGCTCTATGGAAGCCCCAAAGAATACATTAAAAACTTAGCCTCCGTGTTAAGGAAAAAAATATAGGTATCTAAGTGGTCCCCAAAGCAGCTTAGAAGGACCCCTGCCCTGCGACGAACTAGCTACTGTGCTTGAGTTAAAGTGGGTGTATAAACACAGAAATGTGCAGGGCAGGGAACAGTACTTGAGGACCAGTTTGCCAACTATCAGCAAGATGCAAGTGTAAACAAGCCCTAAATTATAAGCTGTCAAACATAACACAAACTGTAAGTGTTTGTTTAACTGTAAGGGTCTCTGGCAATATATCACATACTGTTATCATAGAGGATCTCTAAAAACATCAGCAGCTGCCACCCTGAAGCCTCGGTGTTGTTCATTTTGCAAGCCTAGGTTTTGTTTGATTTTTCCCAGGATATGTGCTTGTCGATGTATCAAGATCAATTTAATACTATGTACTACTTACAGACATTACCACTGTTCAGAGGCACAGCTCTAAGCGAAAAATCAGAGTCTTAGTCTTTTTTGTGGTGTTGCGTTGTGTAAGCCCCCAAGCTTCAATTATAATAATATATGTTTAATTTATTGATTAATATTTCTGGATCGTTCTCTGGGCGCAATATTATTCCACTATCCATTTGAAAACAAAAAGTCTAAAATGCACACTAAAGATTTATGACTCTTATGTATAATGTGCAGGTCACTTCACATCTAATGAAATCCCTGACCTATGTACAAGCTTCATTTCACATAATGGGCCTATAGTGTTCTGAAGGTCAGAGCAAATAATAATGACCCAAACCTCTGCGAGGGTTTATTGATCTGGGAATTGGGCGCATATTGATTTTTGGGCATTTATAAAGATAATGCATTAATTTGTGCTGATAGGCTCTTTAGATTATAAGACTGTGAGGCTATGTTTGGTCCTGTAAGTGGTTTTTGGCTTATGAGAAGTGTGGATATTGATGTTAAGGAGGCAGACACGGTTTGGCCTTGTTTGATAAGCCTGTTCTTCAAAAGCCTTGTTTTTCAGCTAAAGCCTAGCATGGGGTAATAGGTTGTATAGCTAAACTCACTGAGTAAAACTGAAAGTAGCTTGCAGTTTGTGCATGCTTTTTATTGTGTAGGTAAAACGTATTTATATTTCTTTAGATTTTTTCATATTGGTCAATAAATTAGAGCAGATTCACCTGTAAAAAAAATAAAAGTAAGACAAAGGGAAACACAAATGATAATTTTATGAATTGAAAAAAAAGTTTTTCAAGACCTGTATCACCCATGTAAACTTACCAATGGGTTGTGCCACTTTTAGTTGCAAAAACTGCAACTTAATTGAATATAAGATTGTAAAGGAATTTCAGCCCAATTTGCGTTATTGAATTGCTTTAGGTAAGGAAATTGTGAAAAAGAATCACAGGGTATCTAATGATATGATACAATAAGATACAATATGATATGCAAAATGTGGCCCATGATAACAATAATCTGCAGATACTGCAATTTTGCGATTATCAATATATCGCACAACAATGATGCAGTTATATTTATACATACTTATTGCTTACATAAGTAACAGCAATGCTATTGTGCCCTTTGCCATATTTGCTTTGTGAACACAGTTGGGAGCGCAGAGCAACGTCTACTTCAGCTTCAGGGCTTTACTTCTGTTCCCCTTTGGCGCTAACATCGTGCCACAAACATATGAACAAACATGCAACAAAACAGTCGAGCTTTTTTTGCATCTAATTGTTGCAGTTTGAAAGTTCAGAGTAGAACACAAGCTCTTGTAACACAATCCTCTGCACTCAGTTGAGCAGCGCCACCCAAAGGAGAGAAGAGGTAGTGACGCCGGTGAATCAGCTTCGCAGCGAATGTTTATTCATTTAAATATCGATATTATCGATGGCGTATTGATTATCGTATTGTGTGAGCAAGGACAACAATATATATCAGTATTGATATTGTGGCAGACCCCTAGTGGCTAATATGAAACACATGATTTTAATTTTATAGTTTAGAAGGGGTGATCAATTTAAGAATGTACTTACTGTTTCCTGACTGATATGTTTGTTGTTTAGATAAATGACAATGACTACTAAATGTTCATTTTAAGAGTCAGACTTTTGTTGAACTATCACCACTTTTACCTGTAGACACTGTACAAAAAAGAGCTTTTTTTTTACAAGTTTAAATATGCTTCAAAAATCAGTTATTTCAATTTTTAGCACAACTATATACAACACCCATACACTACAAGGTATGCATGTGCTTACTTCTTATTTCAAAACCATTAGCAAGACAATCCACTTTTGACTCATCAGTCCATAGAACATTATTTCAAAAGGTATAATGGCTCATCAAGGTGCTTCCGACAAATGTATGAACATGATGTATGATAATGATGTATGACCATGATGTATGTCTTTATGTTCCTCCTCGTTAGCAGTGTTTTTTTGCCTTGCAAAATAGTGTAATCACAAATGTTGCCATTATCTGTGGTTAGTGAGAACCACAGTCCCTTACAAATTCATCAGGGTCTTGTTTTAGCTTGTATGAATCATCACTGCAATCTTGGAGAAACATTAGCCCTGCTGGGCTCTGGAAAGATTTACCAATTTTCTGAGTGTGTCCTGTTAGAAATAATGGCTCAAATTGTGATTTGATCCCAGAGTCCAAGAACCTTAGAAATGACTTTCTTTTTCAACCCTTCTGGAAATTTACCTGATCATGGCATAATGTGCTGCTTTTCTGACACATTTTGTCTTACTTCATTCTGCTGGAAATATTGTATAAGTGATGATTAGATTGAGCAAGGTTAGTAGGAGGTGTGTGTAGTCTAACTGATTTGATTTATTAGTTGATTGAGTAATTGAGAGCACAAATTGAACCTTTTTATCTTAATAAATGAAATTATTATAATAAATGAACTGTATTTTTAACCAGGTTGTCTATGTCAAGCATGACATTTTTTTTAAAGATCTAAAACAGTTCATCATGACAAATTTGGGGCGGGGTTACACTGCTTGTATGTAACGTATGTCATGTTAGCCTGATCTCCCCTAAGAAACTCTAGATCCCTCATAACATTGAACTCCTCTTTTATCACTCTCCGGTGTCGACCAGAGGAGGATGGGTTCCCCTTCTGAG
>JBBIGC010149776.1:0-18458 GCA_037576955.1 Lepidarchus adonis | reverse complement strand
CGCTTCTGGGTAAAAACAGTCACGTGCACGCGCTCGCCACCAGTTGACAGGATCACCACTTGATCCATAACACCGGGTTGGGACTTGAACCTGCAGACTTCTAATGCCAGGGGCAAAGTCCTAACCACTAGGCCACATGTGTCACAAAACAAGGACGTCTTCCTCATCCTGCCTCTGAACTTAGTTGCCATCTGTTCATACACCTTTTCTGGGTGGGGTTGGGGTTGAACTCCTGAATAAACACATTTTCCCTTAACAACTTCACATTTCAGAAGACACCAACTGTCTTATAACTTAAATCTCTTTTGATAAATTTGATAAATTTTAGCGAGTCATTCTTAACAACACAGGTCCCTTACCTGGTCCTGAGCCCCCAAGGCTCTTCACCAGTGAGTGGCGTTTTTCTGAACACACCCACATTAACTCAAGAAAGGCACATGCATGAACTGGACCAGGGCCCAGCGCCACTGTTAGAACAACGTGGTTTGTTTTAAATTGTTCTTGCGGCCTCCTGTAGTAAGCATGGACACGTTTCTTTGCAGTGTATTGTGAATTGGGTCGGACAAGTGTTGCTCAGATGCTAAACATGTTATATAAATGTTAAAATCAGGCGACTGCTGTTCTGTCTGTGTATATTTAGCCTTTTCAGTACACAAAGCTAGTCGACTAGCACGACTTCATCAGAGAAAGGCCTGGTTTTTGCTTAAATTACGACATATTTAAAAGCCCAGTTCATTTTGTGCAGAGTTAGGGTTCATAAAAAAGGGTCAGCCATAAGAAGGCTTCAAAATGGCTACCGAGTTCGTGCAAACATTAGAAGTATCTAGCCAATTTTATAAAAAGCCTCGATGCACACAATTTCACTGCACAGATAATAGTATAAAAAGCAACTTGGTGCAGTATTTATGAAACTATATCTCAAGATGTGCATGCCAAATACAGCAGAATACGACCACAGTTCAACAGAGTGGCTTAACCAATCTACTACCAAACCAACCGATGCCATATAGACATCACACGTTACAGGAGCGCGAGCGCAGCCCCGGTCACAAAAGTCTGATTAGCACATGAGGTCGTTAGTTAGCAAGCGGCTAGCGGCACAATTAGCTACCAAAACAACCCAGCTAACCTCCAAGCTACTCAATAACAAGTCTGAGGAGCCTCAAAATCGAAACGTCTAGTTCACTGAGCTGACGGCGGAAACAAGTTGTATTAAAAAAAAACACCAAGCGTTAAAGAAAAGAGGCAAGTTTTGAAACACAAACAAAATGCTTCGGTTCTGCTAACCAGCTAGGTCAGGTAAGGTCTGGAAACTAACGAACACTATCTACACAAGACAGCCCCGTGGTGCTGCCGAAAAATTGCGCTCTGCTTACCTTTCTTTAGTTCGTTATACCAAACTTTGACGATGGTTTTTGAATGTTTTCTGTGGTGGATTAACCACAGAGATAAGGTCTGGACGCTCTGCTGAGAATTGCTAAGTTCTGACAATTTTTTCTCCAAAGCCGACTCGGAGAAAGCTGACATCTTCCTTTTATATTAGCTTTAGTGAAATTAGCGAATACTGCTAACAACAAGATAAATGCAGACGTTCACCAAGCAGCTAAACCTTGGAAAATGCAGACAGCTAATGTTAGCAACCCATTCTCCTCAGCCAGCAGGTTGAATGGCGCATGCGCACTGCAGCACTATAATTTAAAGGCGCGTGCGTTTGTGTTCCTCCTGTGCCTGACAGATAATTAACGTGCGTTGAATATATAGTTCTGTCATCTGTCATCTTTTTCTGCCAAATAATAAGTCACAGTTGTGAGCTATGAATACCAGTAATTACACAACAATATTTAATTTTTTCCCCTAGGCAGGATTCCTCAATTAGCAAGATAGTTTAAGCCCAACCTATAATTATTATGCCATACGAGTAAGTCTACCTATATAGTGGCATGTACTTCACGTGGGCTGTAAGAGGTCATTTGCAATAAATAAATACAATTTAAAATGTTAGTTTTGTAAGTAAGTTTGAAATGACCATAAAATACTTAATAATTAAATATTTATGTAAGGTATTCAGAAGAAATAAAAAATAAAGCATCTGAGATGCTATTCTTCATTTATCTGAAATGTGTTTTTATCCAGAACATATTTTTGTTGTGTGTAGATTAAAGGTTTACGTGGACTGTTCTATATAATAGATGATGCAGAGCAGGGATGCTCACTCCAGTCCTGGAGATCTACCCGCCTGGAGACCTCAGATCTAACACACCTTGCTCTTTATTTCAGACACAGAGGGAATTTATTACCTGAAACAGGTGTTGGAGTGCTAGAAAGACTTGGACACTCTGTTTTAGAGTAATGTAGGGTCTGGTGTTCTCTTTGCCACTAATATGTGTGGTGCCACAATATGAAGATCTAAAGAATTTTCTAAGACCTTCAGAAAAACATTGTGGATCCCTATGTCTCTGGCAATTGGGTTTTATCTCTAAATTATCATAGCGAAAGTAATGACTGCATGCTGCCTATTCTCCGAGGCAGAAATGCAATCCGTACCCTAACATTTCCACCACCATGCTTCACAGCTAGTAAAAAGTTCTTCTCCTGAAAAGCTGTTTTAGTCTACACCACACATGTACCATTCACCTGTTCAGCATGCAATGTTCCAAATTGCAATCGTGTTAATGCACTTTTTGAGGAGCAAAGACCTTTTTCTCTCATGCCTCCTAAGTGGGTACAATTTGTCCAAACTCTTACAGATTGTAAACACATATTTTCACAGCAGCAGTTGCAAGAGCTACCTGCAGATCCTGTGATGAAAATTTGAGGTTCTTGGAGACTTCTTTTCACATGAAATTGCTTGATCTTGAGCTGAAAAAATACCAAACATTTGGAATCTACATATTACACTTATTTATATTATTTTCTTATGGTGCAATGATTTATGTAAAAATCTATCAGAGATATTTTTAAAACCTCTTACCAGAATCAGGCATCCACAACCTTTAAAATTTTTGTTATAACATGCCAAAAAAAAACCAGACCATAGATGTCAGGTTTAAATAAAACAGTTTCCACTTGCAGGTGTTTCTAATTATTAGCACCCAATTTAGAACAAACTGACTCTAATTTTATGGCCTTGAAGTTGTAAAAATCTAAAGATGTACATGGGACTAATGTGTTTTTGTCGTTGTTGTTTATTTAAATAATTAAAATAACAGAATTAATTTGTTGAAATGTATCTTTATCTGTAGGATTTTCTTATTTCTTCATATGACGTTACTTTAAATAATTTATTAGCAATCATAAGAACGCTGTAACCCAGTTTGAAAAATAAAAGTCTTCTTTAATCAACCAAACCCTAATCACATTCAGATCAGAAACAAGTCAAGATGAATGAAGAATAAATTAAAATGTTTTTAATTCCAAGGCTTTGTTCTATTAATTCCGGTTCCATGTTCCAAGTAAATAGTAAATAGAAAATATTGAATTATGATGACTTATGTTAGTTTAAAACATTATTACTGACATAGAATTATCATTATAAATAAAATATTGTAAATTACCTTTGACAGCTCAACAGGTGGCCACAGCCCACACTTAAATAATAATGGTTTAGTCCTTTTTTTCAGCAAATATGAGCAGAAGAATTCCAGTGCATGAAGGAAAAGGGCGCAGGCCTAAACTGAATAACAGTAATCTTACAATTCTGTGAAGGCAGCATTAATGCAGATGACATAACAAGACAATCAAAAGTCCTTACTCCCCAGTAGAGATTGATTATCTTTGACAACAAAGACCCAAGTTGTTACATGTCTTGTTTGTGCTTGGTGACTTGGGTGCTGAAAAGAAATGGCAGCATTAAAACATGTAATTTACACGTTAGTTTTCAGTTTTAATTTACCATACTATTTCATTTTTGTATTTGGGGCTGTAAGTATTAATAATAAAACATAACATTAATACAAGGCAAGCATATTTAGAGAAACAATTTGTTTTGAAGGGACAGTAGAACAAAGAGCTTTAGGGCTTTATGTAACTAGTCATTCTAGATCATTCTGAAGATCACATAAAGATGAAATAAAACTAAAAATAAAATAATACCACCACCAAATAACAACAACAATAATAGTAATAATAATAATAACGATAATAACAACAATAAGAGGAGGAGGAGGAGGAGGAGGAGGAGGAGGAGGAGGAGAAGAAGAAGAAGAAGAAGAAGAAGAAGAAGAAGAAGAAGCTTTTTGATCTCTATTTTATTCACGGTTGCAATTAAACAGACCCGCCAGTAGGGGGTAATGTTGCAACCTCAACAAAGAGCATTTGAGAGCCAGTGGGAGGGACACAGAAATTAAGAAAATTAATAGGTTACATGAAGAAAATATTTTGGGATTTTCATCCTAGAGCCATGACTGTCACAATTCCCGTAGCTCTTCCTCTAGTCACACAGAACAACCTCAGACTGACAAGGTTAAGAAGAACCCAACAGTTCTTGCTTAATTCAGACCATTTTAGTGACTGGAAACACAATGAGAATTAGCATCTATGCTAAAATGTTAACATGCAAATACATGGAATTATTTTCTTCTTGAGATTATAGCATATCACTAGCATATAATGCAAGTTTATTTATAAAATAAATGATCATAACCAGAGGTCATTCAATGTGAACCAGACTTGGTGCTTTTTGTACCACATTATAGTTAATTACATTTTTAAAATCACATAAATATTTATACCTCATAAATCGCCTCTGTCTCAACCTTTTTGTGTTGCAGGCCTCAATGGAAGAAATGGATGCTAAAAATGATTTCAAAATACCACCCCAATTCCAAAAACCCTGGGACCCGTTAAAAATGTAAAATAAAAACAGAACATTACTTGCAGCTATTTGTAAATCTCATAAACCCATATTTTTTTCACAATAAAACATAGAAAACATCAAAAGTAGAAAGTGAGACATTACTATTAAAAGGAAAATTTCAGAACAACGTCTCAGAAAAGTTGGAATGGGGAAACAAAGGCCTGGAAAATTAAGGGATGCTGAAAAGAAACAGCTGGGGGAACATTTTGCACAAGAGAACAAGAGAATAGAAGCAGAGTCTCAGAAATAAGCAGAAAATTCGAGCATTCAAAGTTTATTGTCATGTTTAAAAAGTACAGTACAAGGGTTTCTCGATTTATGACGTACTGGACTTATGAAAATTCATGGTTATGATGGTGCCACAAACCCTGTTTTTTTAATGGTGTGAAAATTGAAAGTGAACGTACATTTAATAAAACGCTTAAGAAATGCCTCTGGTGGGTGAATTTCTGCCTTTGGTGGACCGTCAAAATTGGGACTTAGGACACACGGCGAGGAACGGAACCCCATCATAAGACGAAGACCCCCTGTATGTAGATTACAATCTTACTTGCATGCCTCCCTCACAGACTAACCATCAGTGCAACATTACTATAATAAAAATGAAATAACAGAAAATGCAACATTATAAAGATACTATAAATGTTTCAGATCATCAAACATGTTTTTTTTATTAGACAAAATAAGTTAAGTCTGGACTTTAAATAACTTTAATTTTGAGCCAAGCAGAGATGGAATTGCTGGTGTGTTTTGGGTCCTGTTACATACATAATCCAATTGCACATCTGGGGACAAACTAATGTCTGGGCAGTCTCCTTTAGAGTTTCTGGTAGTGAGCAGAATTCACAATTACATCAAAGTTTGGGTAAATACATTTTCACAGCACTAGGGGTAATAATAACCAAGTGACCAGTACCAGTGTAGGTGTGAAGTGAAGAACATCCTTGGCATCATATTATGCACAGTAGTATTGAATGGGTATGGTAAACACAATATTAAACATATTGCATGTTACATGTTGCATTTATGAGCATTAGTGATATGTACTGTAGGTGGTTCACTAATCTGCAAGAAACAGCATCTACAAATTGTGTAAAAGATTCAGAATAATGTTCATCAGTGTAACCAGTGTAACTTTGAATATCTTATCATCTACAGTACATATTGCCATTAAAGGATTCAGAGAACCTGGAGAATTCTCTGGTAGTAATGTAGAAGGCTGAAAATCAATACTGAATGACCCTGGTCTTCGAACCCTTAGGCAACAGATATGATTCTGTAATGGAAATCACTGCATGAGCTCAGAAACACTTCTAGAAGTCATTGTCTGTGAACACAGTTTGCTATGACATTCACAACTGCAGGTTAAAGCTCTATTATGTAGTCATATGTGAGCATGATCCAAAAACTTTGCAGTCTTCTCTTAGCCAAAGCTCATTTTAAACGGACGGGGGCAAAGTGGAAAACGGTTCTGCGGTGGTCAGTGGAATATTTGTTTTGAGAACATGAATGCTGTGTCCTACAAACTAAAGAGGAGGAAGGACTGGCTTGTTATCAGTGCTCAGTTTAAAAGTCTGCATCTCTGAGGGGGTGCTTGGGTGCCTATGGAATTGGCAGCCAGCACTTCTGGAAGGGCACCACCAAGGCTGAAAAGCCTATACAGGTTTTAGAGCAACACATGCTCCCATCCAGATGACATCTTTTTCAGGAAAAGCCTTGCATATTTCAGCAAGACAATGCTAAACCACAAACTGCATGTGTTACAGTAGCATGGCTTTGTAGTAGAAGAGCCGGGGGGCTAAACTGGTCTGCATTGATTAAAAAATCAGACCATGAAAATGACAATTGAGCAACTTTTATCCTATATCAGACAAGAATTGAACAATATTCCTCTCCCCAAAATACAACAACTGGTCTCCCCAGTTTTCAAACATTTACAGATATTGTTGTTAGATAGTAAACATGGCCCTGTTCCAACTTTTTTAGATGTTTTGCTACCATCAAAAACCCAAATAACATTTCCCCCCCTAAAATAATACATTTATTCAGTTTAAACATGTTTTTAATGTTATTTTGAATATGAGTTTATGATTTAATTGTATCATTGTATTCTGTTTTGCTTACATTTTACACAGCATTATGAAACTGGGGTTAAACATGGTTATAAAACCCAAGCTCATTACCCAAGTTTGAACCCTTGTGACTATGAATGAATTATAATGTAGTAGAGTGAAATTTGTAGACATTTTTATAATAGCTTACCGGCAAACACGTTAGTTTGTAGCTGCAGTTGACAGTCGATCCACTGACAATGACAAAAGCATCAGCAGCACATGGGAAAGAGCATTTACCTTGTGTGTCACATTGACTCTGCTGCTCATATTGACTGTTTTAGTTCAATGAATTGTGCAGGTAATGGGAGTCAAGTCACTAAGACTGCTGGGAGCACAGATGTTTCTCTTGTCCCATATTCACATTGATGTGTTTTCCAGTAAGTGTCCTGCTTCTCACTTTGCACGAGACAAGAGTAAATGCACACTTAACACACCCTTTTACAAACACTGGCTCAGTAAACAGTCACCTTATTTATAATGGTACAGCTGAAAAAAACGTCTTTCTCTAGAACAATAATGTTTGTTTTCAGCTCTTCATTTTAATGGTGGTAGATATATGCTAGAACTTTAACCAAGAACTAATAACCTCTAAGCCAAAGAGGCATCAAAAACTGCAAAGTGATCACCTGAGTGGTCACCCTGGGCGACACACTGGCTGGTGCGAGTAACGACATGGATGTTGGCAGTAATGTTATTTGGAGCACTCATTTTTTTCCATATTAAGAGATGTCATTAAAATTAGATCTAGAATTGTCATCACCACATTTATGAATAAACCTGCTGTAAATAAGGATTGTGATCTTTTGTACAAAAAATCTGAGTTTTGGATAAGGACCTAATATACACCTTACTTAACGTATCATTTCAATATTCAATTTTTTAAACTCAATATTTTCCCAGCTATAGGACTTAATGAAATAATGTTATAAAAGAAACCAAGATGTACGAACACATTTGTTAAAAACAGTCTGAAAGAACAGAAAAAAAAGAAAAGAAGGTCTTAACTGTCCACTACAGCTAAGGCTAGTAATCAAGAGTTGCGTATGCAGTTAGTGAGAGATCAGCATCTTTATCACAAGTGAATTTCATATTTTGTTCATTAACCTGCCAACCCGACTTGAAAAGAATTCTTGGAAAAAGAAGTCATTTTTCATCTTTATTTGATTTGAAGTACACAGCTGTATACAACCCAACTTCATTTGAATGCAAATTTACAGTGCAAAAAAACTACAAAGCCAAAACTTACTTTACACACCTCGATCCACTATACTTAAACAGGAGTCACTAACACAAAACTTCATCAAATCATTCAAATAGGGCTTCAGCACATTAGTAAAAATGAATCATGTCTCTCTGTAACATCTAGTCCAGTGTGTGATGTCTCCACATGCATGTTAAGAGTAGGAGTGTGCAACTTGCTTAAAAAAAGAAGTGAATATTAAGAGATGAAAGAAAACATTGGGTCAAATCACATTCCAGCCAAGACTGAGCAAGTGAATAATCATCTGTGTACATGTTATACAGATTTACAGGTCAACTCTAGTTTACATAATCTGATGAGGTTTCCCACTCTACCTCAACTTAATATTGTACGTGGTTTCAAAATGCTGTTAAGAGGCTCTGAAAACAGCATTTAAGATCTGTGGTTGTGCTAATCACACTTGAGTAAAGTACTAATCTAGGAGCATGCTTTGCCCATCATGATAATTAACATGACTTGATGGGTCTTAGGTCTTACATGGACTGGAAATGATCCAAGAACTGCATGTCTATGATCAAAAAATACATCTTCTGATCTCACATCACATCAGCCTCTGCTTAAGGTGCCTGCACAGTGGAGCCTCATGGTTGAGGAGCACTTTGCTTTAATTCAATTAGTCCAGGAAGTGAAAGCAAGAATTCAAACATGCTGTTTAGTCCTCCTCCAGTCCTGCACACCACAGTAATGTTTAATAAATAGGTAATAAATAACACAGAATAAACACGGCTCTATAAATTATTATCTATACTCAATTATTTGTGTTTTCTTTCTGCTTTACGATAACCAGCAATTATTGGTACCTTTTACAGTACTGTAAGAAAAAAAAAATACAATTCCAGTATGCAAATAGTTCATGTTAGGAACTAAAATGAAGGAAAACATGCCAACTGTGCTACATAAATATGAAAAAAAAGTAGGAAATGAGAATGTAGCTAAACATCTTTTCAAATGATGTTCAGACAATTTCTAATACTGAGCTCTGGAAACATACAAAAACACAAACTACACCGTCACGTTTCCCTTCAACTGAAAAAACAAAAAAAATTGCATTTATTTCCAGCATAATGTATACACATATACACAAGTTGTGTTAGCATTTAGTTAGTATCTGATAGTAAGTCCATGTCAATTAAACATCTTCCACACTTGAAGCGTATGTTATAT
Source organism: Lepidarchus adonis (assembly GCA_037576955.1). Lineage (NCBI taxonomy): Eukaryota > Metazoa > Chordata > Actinopteri > Characiformes > Lepidarchidae > Lepidarchus > Lepidarchus adonis. The sequence continues at coordinate 9,064 of JBBIGC010149776.1, read as the reverse complement.
TTAGTCTTTGCTTCCTAAAGAGGAGACTTAAAGTTTCTCTGTGGAGCACCGCAGCCATTCATACAGTCATGCCATGAGGGGCGGAGCTTCATATGATTACTTACAGCTACATAATAAGCAGGCATTTGGAGAGGTATCTCTGATTTTAGATGCCGTTCTTTGCTGTTTTAGTATATCATGCAGACTACCAGTACATGGACTGGTAAACAGAAAGGGAAACAGAAAGACTGATCTATCATCTCTCAGAAGCTTTGTCTCCTTAATCAACATCCCTGTGCCCTTTGTCTTCCCTGCCGTCTTTCCTCTCTCTCTGTTACTGCAATGTTAATGTTACCAGGCAGAGTGCCAAGACATCACGAGAAAAAAACGGGTTTCTGTTCATGCTGTTTCAATGCAATTTGTGAGTCATACTACACTACTATTTTCAAATGCACAAAAGCATTTCAATGAAGAGTTGAGTAAGGGGAGGACACAAGGCATGATTTAATTTAAAGGACTTGAAATAAACAAGTAAAAATATGCCATTCTATGCTGCAATTCACACAAGGTCTGCTTGATGCATTTAATGATCTGTCTGACCACCCTGTACATTTGCTAAAGGGTTGAGTTATGGGGAGACGGGGAGATTGGAATACAGGGACTGTGAGACGAAATGGTAAAACAAGTGTAGTGGTTTTATTCCATGTGATTGGATGCACCACCTGTTTTCTTTGCCAGGAAAAGCTCTCACTCCCGGGAGCGGCCCACAATAGCCAAGATGTACATGAAGATGTTGATGATGTCAGTGTAGAGGTTCAGAGCAGCAAAGACGTACTCCTCTGGGCTGAGGGATAGCTTCTTGTTGCCTAGCAAAAGCTGAGTGTCCACAGCCAAGAACTGATGGAAGACACAAACAGTTAGTACCAAACTGTTTACCTACACCTACAAGTGAACATTTTAAATAAAATAATATAAAAAAAACAAAAAATAATATCATCTACTATATTTATTTTCAACAGTGATACATTAATACAGTGCCTACAGTAAAAAGTGATATACAAATGAGGCATAAAATTAACATTTTGTAGTCATTTTCATAATTTAAATAAAACAAAAAACAGCACTTGCTTGGAAAAATAAGTACATAATTACATCTGTAACACCTTTAAATTCATAAAATTAGAAGAAGACATTCCAGACTAGGTACTATTGATTAGAACCTCATGTAGATAGACACTCCTGCTCTAAGGCCTTCAGATTGTGGGTGCCTATTAGACTGGCAATGAGTTTAAAAAGGTTCCAGTGTAAGAAAAAAATCATCTAAAAGTGGCATAGATAAGGACTGGCTGCCACAACAAATTCAGCTAGGCCTGGTGCATGCGGATCTGCAGGTAATGAACTGTTAGGGTAAAAGTGTATAGGTGTATAATCAGAAAGAGACTGGACAAGTTTAACCTGCATGAGAGGAAAGTCTGGAGAAAAGGCCTTTAGAGCAAGTTTGCCAAAAAATACAGACCAGGCTTTTTGGAATATTATGCTGTGGGCAAAGCCACATTTGTTGGGCCACAGTAAGTTAGAACTAGTGGTTAGAACCTGACTCCCGGGCGCAATTAGTGGCTGCCCACTGATTCCACTGCATGTGTGATGGGTTAAATACAGAGTTCACGTTTCATTGTGGTGATGGTGTGTTCACAATGATAAATAGTCACTAAAGAGTATAATGTAGAACAAGGACCATATGAATATTTTATGGTATTGACAATTACCGTATATCTTCTAATAATAGCCTGTTTCTTTTAGTCGCCCATTTCCATTAAACACCGGGATCGAAAGATAAAAATAGAAACAAACACCGGTCTCCAATAGTAGCCGGTCTGTGACAAACGCGTTCTCTTGTAAACGGCGATCTGAAATGACCTACTGCGCTTTCCGTAGACCAAAACAAACTCTAGCTCCGCCCCTTTTCCACCCCTGGTGCTGCCAGAAGCAAATGAGAATGAGACTAGCTTTATTGCCCAGAGATTGAACATTAAAAAGACAAATTTTAAGATGGGGCACTGGCAAATGTCTTTTTAAATGTCTGAGAAGACTAAAATCCACTCCACGTTTTGCTTCCTGAATGGAATAATAGCCTGTCTCCAACCTGGTCATCCGAATAATTTTTTAAATAGTAGCCCCGGCTACTATTAGAAGATATACGGTATGCAAAATAACTACAAGAAGTTATCTGTTGGTAAAGGGGGCAATACTCATTGCTGAGGCCAAGAGTGTACTTACTTTCTCCAGAGAAGAGATGTTAAATCTATTGACATTTTTGCTGAATGAATGATTGAAAAGATAATTTTCATTTGATATGTTCCTACTCCTGCTACAAATGATCTTACTTGTATCCAAATTCCTTCTGTCCACTTCTCCCTCATTAGATCACTGTTTCCATCACATTTTTACCAGAGCTGCCTGATCCTCACTAATTAATTTTCCAGAAAAGGTCTTCAGAAACACAGCCCAAACTCAACTATAACTCAGTCAACGTTTTGCATCTTTTTCACTCAGTAAACTACTAACTGGTTTTTAAAAGCATCTGGATTTTAAACTGGCCTAATCACACAGATAAGGTTTAACAGAAAGAGTAACTGCTGCGAGGTCCACATGGAAAGAGGATTGCAAACAGAGAGATGATACTTTCCCCTCTGGCTTTTTGAACCTAATTCTCTGTACTTATGCATTCATAACACTTCAGACAGTTAAGTTGCCCATTTCTCATATCCAGAAATTTGTGAAAGAATATTTCAGATACAGTTAAATTAACAAAATGCAGTTAAAAGCCTGCAGAAATAAAAACTTACACAGGTGAAGAGCAGAGCCCCCAAGGACGCATATACAATGTGCAAGATCTTATGGCGGATGAAGATGCAAAGGATGGAGAAGAGGAGAAGCACGATTAAGCAGACAAACAGGACGCCTCGGCAGGAAGTGAAGTCATATTTGCTCTGGTTTGGGAAAAAAAAGTAGATTGTTAATATGAATGCATGTCATTTGGTCCTAACTGAATTATTCACTCATTTTTGCAATATCAACCATATTATGAGATTGTAATAATGCTATTTCCAAAAATTAAAAACTGTACAGTATATGTAATGATAGAACTCTGTTCTGTTATGGAATTTAGACATGAACAGTCAGGGGAAAGTCAGTGTTAGTAAACTGACCTGCAGGGAAAACAGCACTACAGTGAAACACACCACTGCAGTGATACCCACAGCCATGATGACTGTGTCTGTATCATAGAAGCTGGCAATCATCCCCACCATGTAGGATAGACTGAGAGTTAGAATGGCCTGCGAAAAAGCAAGAAAGGAGAAAAGGAGTTCAGTAGCTTTACTCACAAATTTAATTTACTTAATACTTAGTGCTAATCTAACAGTGTTCTGGGATAAATACAGAATACATTTAATATATTAAATACATACATTCCTCAATTAAATGTACTATCCAATTAATAAATATTAAAAAAAATTTAACATGTGACATGAATCATCAGTACACAATGATTCCTAAAGCTATAACTGGCAAAATTTTCACTGGGAGGCTGCAATTGAATAAAAAACACATTTACAGTCTTGATTACAGGCCTTCTTCATCAACACCAAACATTTTCATGCTCGGCAATCCCTACCAGTGCCACCAGGTTCCATGGGTGTTTGCGACGGAAGTCTCCACAGCAGCTCAGCACAATGAGGGACACAAAGAAGACTGCATAAGACACGTAGTATGTCCACCGGTTTTGTCGCACGAAAAGTTTTACGTCGTTTGAGAAGGTGAAAACAGCAACGAAGGAGAATGTCACCATCAGCTGGACAGTTAAGACCATAAACACCTGAAAAAAGTAACATTGCACAAAGGTTAGACAAAGCCTGAGACAAGAACAAAGAATTCCTGCTGCTACAGTACAGCCTGTGTATCAGTCCATTTTCTACTTCACGCTGCACAAGTGCCTCAGGTGTTATAACATCTATATGTGAACACTTGCTAAGACTTTAGTGAATAGAAGAATATGGTCTGAATATGATCACACTTAGGGCACACATTTGACCTGTGCTCTGGTCTCACACCTTTCTGATGAAGGCCTGTCGGATTGACTTGTCCTCCCATCCAGAGTTGGCAAACTCTTCATTGTCATAGTAAGAAGGGGGTCCATCTCCACCATGATAACCTGGGCTGCCCATGGGACCTGTAAAAACAAAAAGTGGGTTACTCTCAATTCTATCAACCTGTTTTGGAAAGTTGTATGATATTTTGTCATAAACCACAGACTGTAGACAAAGTAAAATACAACTAATGGTAAATGTGTTGTTGATACATTTAAGACTCCGCAGTTTTCACAGATGCAAAATTTATTTGGAAACAATTTATCTATAAAAAGGACCTCTCCAGGAACAGGTCCACAGACATTCAGTCACCACTGAGGAAATACACACAAAAAGCTCTGGTATTAAGTGAACCAGCAAAAGTTTTCTAATTGCTGCAATAGTGAATGCAAGTGATGCAATGGAAGCAATGTTAAAAGTTTATGGTCCATAATGTGCTAATGAAAGAGTCCTCATGTTAAAATGAGCTTGCAGAGATATTCTGAAAATTACTTTAAAGCATAAATTAGTCATATAAAGATAGATTCAGTGACCACATTTAAACCTATCCTATTCAAATAATTAAATGATATAATTATAATAAATTATATGTATACCAGTATACTAACTTGCCCAAACAAATATCGAATTTAATGTCAGTAGGCCTCATAGCACTAATAAAATGTGAATCTCCAGGATATAAAACCTTGTACCCACTCCTGAATTTACTTCAATGTCTTCTCAGCTGAAGTTTTTTTTTCATTTCCAAAGCTAAAAACATTAAAGCTAATTGATTTAACAAGGGTTTTAGAATTTCACTACGCTATCCAAGTCCAAGAGAGCATAATATATATAAGTTCATAATATATATAAGTATACATAAGTTCATATTTGGTAGTAAAACATCAAGAGAAATAATGTGCAGAAATTTGAAGTGGATATCTGTAGTATTATCAAATGTCAAAACACAGGTTTCTAAATATTTGTTTCCCCTCAATGATTCAATATTCAGTTTGATCATTTTAAAGCAACTTGAAACTTACCATTTGGATCCATACCAAAACCAGGCTGCCCTGGCCCCTGCTGATAAGGGCCTTGTGGGTATGGCCCCTGGGGGTATGGGCCTTGAGGGTATGGCATTTGTGGGTAAGGCATCTGAGGGTAGGGCCCAGGGGCAAACCCTGGTGCTCCCTGAGGATAGCCAGGCTGGCCATATGGTCCTGGCGCTGTGTATGGAGGCCCACCTGGGGCCTGGGTGTAGTTAGGTGGAGGCATACCAAAAGCATCAGGCTGTGGTGGTCCGTAGACATTATGTGGCTTGTTGTCTCCCATTATGGGGTAGCCAGTCTTGTCCTGGGACATTACTTCTTTCGTTAGACTGACCCTGCAGAATGGACATGGACACAGGGAAAGAAAGAAAGAAGTGAGAGAGAGAGACTTCAAGTATTTTCTAATTGCACTGAGCTGAAAAACAGAACCCAGTTTGTGTTTAAACAAAAATCTATACCTGTTCAGATACATCATTTCTCTCTCACCCAAAAAAGTGTCACTTAATAACATTTACTTGGCAATTTGCATGATACTGCATGAACTAATGTTGAATTGTCCTATTCTTACAGAAGCCCAAAAGGCTGTTGAACATACTGATTATTTACTTTTATAATTATTACAATATGTACATATATGTACACAGTAACACATTTTATTTGTAGAGCATTGGAAATTGTAAAAAATATGACTGTTATAATTTAAAAATAAAAACATGCATACAGGTAATATTGTGTGAAAATTTAAATCATACAAACTAAGACTTTCTAGTAGGATATATATCGGCAGAATCCCATTTTATTGTTTTTTTTCAGAAGCGGTAGTAAGTATTGTGTTACTACAGCCAGAAAGTAATATAAAATTTGTTGCCAATAGCCAGTAAACAAAGGATGAAGAAAGGATGTTGCGTTTTAGCTCATGGTATAACAAAAGTGTAAGTGTTGATAAGATGCAATTAGATATATCTGAATAATTATAACAAGTTGTCAACTATTTTGGGCTGTGTGCTAAGTGCACACTAATATCCATACTTGTATGACACCCACCAAACTGCTTAGATACTATAGAGTACTGGAAAAAACCTGGTCATTTGGTATGATATTTTGATACCTACGGACTAAATCAGCATCACTGAGCAAATATGCATATGCTGCATGCTAGTATCAAGGTCAAATTAGCTGGTAACTGACTTAACATTACATAAACAAGTACAGACACTTTCCGTCTAGAGACATGGTTCTTGTGTCTGTGTCTGTGCTGTATTTGTTGTTTTTTGTGAGGCACTACATTGTGAATTGCCTAGTATGTGTAAATAGGTGTAAAAAAAACAGACAAAATGCAGACACAAGCAGCAACACGATTAAATTGAGGAAATATTAAATGTGCATGGAATCAGTTTAAGAGCAGCAAAAAGCAAAACTTCCACCACTGGATTTCCCCTCATTCCCAAGGACGATGCTGGGATTACTGGGATATTAGCAGCTAATGTTTGGCAAATATAAACATTTTGTACATAGTTGTTTACTAAATTTAATGGTACTGTAATAAGATACCAAAGAAATATACCAAGGTGCTGAAACATAAAAAGATTAGAAAGAACAAGTTTCTGTTGTAATTATGATTTATAGAGTAAACACAGTTTTTTGACAATAAATGGCTTCAGCCAAACACCAACCATGAGTGAAGGAAAGGTTTTTGTGTTATCATTCATATTCTTAATTTACATTCATTTAACTTATGAGCACAACTGTATATGCACAAGAGGAGGTTTTTTTTTTTTTACATTAAATGAATGGTGCATAGTGTCTTTGCTATTTAAAATAGCTTTATAAACAGCTCGTCTCTGGAGAAGCTCTCTCTTTCTAGAGAAAGTCTTAACTGACAATAAATAGTTATGCACAAACCATTCCAGCTAAAAACAGTGTGAGATGAATGATTTAAAAAAGTGTATGTTATGATCTAAACAATTTTAATGATTTGTTGTTGCAGCCATTGTTTTCACCCATGTTCATTATTTATGCAATTTACATTCTTTGGAAATAATCAGCCATTTATCTCACAGGTAATGGATACTGCATTCAACAACAACAAGAATTATTTAAAACAACAACAACAAGCAAGCACGTGTTATTTTGTCAAATAAAATGTCATCATGCATATACTGCTTGTTATTTATAAATCAATACAACTACAAATATGTTTTGTGACACCAAAATACCAGTTCAGATGATAAATGGTTCCGCACCAATTACACGGCTCCAGACTGAGAGTGTTATTGATGACTAGACAACAAAGTAGATCAGATTAGAATGAGGTCTTTTCTGCTTGACTATAAACAGTAAACGAGAAAAATCTTCCAGTATGCACAGCACAATATTCTGCAAATCCACCACAGCACATAACACCATGCTTTACCTGATTCTAAACACAGATGTAACACTACAGATCTACTTGAGCATGCAGATTACATTACATAAACAAAAAGTGAACAACCGAAAACTTTGTTCCATGTTCTATAATGCTTTTAAGACTAAAATCAAGGTCTAAAATGACACTATTAGAAAGTCAGCAGGGTTTAGATTTCTGTGCTCTGCTTCGATGAACACAGCTGCCACTTCTTTGAAATCTGAGACTCAGAGAGAGAAAGTCGCCATGGACACCGCTGTCTCAGTGAGTGAACGCAGACTGTCAAAGAAATCCTCAAAGCACAAAAAGTACAAAGCAGCTTTCACTCTGATAAGGTTATTTTAATATTTAATATCAATATATATTCAGTTTCAAAGAACTGTACCATTCTCATGCTAGAACATTCTGGTGTATGAATATACACTGATTAGGCATCTCAATGCTTATGCTGTCTCACACACAAGCCTTTTCATTGGGTAACGGCAGAATTTTCTATTGGATGAGAAGTCCCCCATGGCCTCTTTACACTGTGGATCAGAAGAAACTGTAGGTCATCCTGTCATCACTATCTCTGTTTACGCTAACATAGATAAAACAAGGAAATTCCACTGTGTGTCCTACTTTTCAGAAATAAATATTATCTTTCACACTTATATAACAGATTATTTGGCTGTCCATACCTTTATTACTATGACTGATCCCCATTTTATTGCTATTGAGATATTTTTGTAATGAACACACTGTTAAGGGCTTTGATAACAGGACATTTAGAATAACATTGTACATAGGGAGAGAGGGGTAATCAACGTAAAGGGACAGTAGTGTTAGGAGACAGGCCTAACGTTAGGGTAATAATGTGTCTTGTCTACTTGATGAGTCAGATGACACATGCACACAAGTTGTTTTTTCTCCTGTTTCTGTTCCAGTGCGAATTTTGGTTTAGAATTAAATTTTCAGAAATAGAATTAAATTTTCAGAAATATCAGAATTCACAACAACAGGATCACATGGCATTTTATGCAGCCCTACCTAAAACAGGATTTCTTCATGAATACTTTCCATATCTTGTTTAGGTTAAAGTCTGTTTAGTTTCAGTTAAGGATCAGTTAATACAGCTCCACCAAGAACCCGAGCACATTAGCTACTAGTCTTCGTGGCTGTCAAGTTCTTCAGACAAGGGCAAAAGAGTGTGAAAACAAGTTTTGGTTTTCACAAATAAGGTTTATCAGTAGTTTCCATCATGAGCTGTCTGAGCTACTTCAGCCCATTCAGAACAGTGCCTCTGCTGACAGCACAAGCTTTCCACTCTATTACCTCTCTTTCAGCACATCACACATGCACAACCCTAAACACACACACACACACACACATGCACATGCACAACCCTAAACACACACACACACACACACACACACACATGCACAACCCTAAACACACACACACACACACACACACACACACACACACACACACACACACACACACACACACACACCCACACACAC
>JBBIGC010149757.1:0-18462 GCA_037576955.1 Lepidarchus adonis | reverse complement strand
TCTGTTAGTAATGATATACTCCTGTCAAGTGCAAAACAAAAAAAACAGACTGATTTGATGCTAAATATAAGTAGGTTTACCCCTCCACCCACCCTCCGTAAAGCCCTTAACTTCCACCTTCACACCAAATGACAAAAGCCTCAATGTCAGCATTTGCAAGAATCAACCTCCAGATGTCCATTGTTCCCAAAACATTCCTCATTTCGAATCTTGGCAACCGAGGCTTTTGGGACACACATCAATTGTGCCCAATCTCAATGTCACAGGGTGCAGCCTGCAGAGGAGCGAGGTTCAGCCCTTCCCAAGGGAGCCCCAGCAGGCCCAACTTTGTGGGAAAACGTAAGCGGATGATTTGACGGCTGATGAATGTGACTAATGAACCTGTAGCTCATCCAATTTACACCATTTTAACATCACAAAAGCCACGGGGTAGTACAGAGAGGAAATGTAAATAATTGCAATTTCACATGATTTGCTTATCCCTTTAGATTTCCCCCCTGTTGAATTTGATTCCATCAAAGAAAAGAAAGAGAAAACAAAAGCTGTTCAGCTGTCGTTTTTGACATGAGAATGGCTGGAATATAGACATTGAAACTTGAACTTGAAAGCTGTGATAAAAGGCATCGGTGCCAGTACGTATATTCTCACATTCTATACCTTCTTAGTATTCTGGTGTTTTCGCTGACTTTGCATTTTCTCCTCTAAAAAGGAAGTTGTTTTCAATGAATCTGTTGAACAGAATGTTAAGGCACTTAAACCGAACATCCTGTGAGTCTATAGTCAGTCATGATGTTCGTTACAATTTGATGTTACTTCCGTATGAATTTGGTATATTTTGGAAATAATTGTATACCCCGGATTCAAGTGGTGTGGTTTCATGACATGTTTGGACCAAAATAGTTGGGCCTGGGTGAAACATTATTTCCTCTTCTTTCTCAGACTTCTACTCTTTCTCATGGTTCCATGGAGTAATTTCACTTCCTAATGAGAGGGTCATGCTGAGCTGACCATGATTATACAGTGGACGGTAGCTTTTTAGGCAAAGGTCTGATTTAAGTGGGCAGGGAGAAGGAATTCTGCATTTAATGCATCCTTTTAATAGCATCTGTCACATGTTTGTCACCTTCCCAGCAATGTTGCAAAGCTATAACTTTCTTCAACCAACTACTGGCAAAGAAAAGGGGCATTCAGCAATGGAGGCTGATATATTTAGGCAGCTCTGAGAAATACAGGACAGCAAAGATCGCTGCTTTCTGTTAGAGAATGGAACCGAAATGGTAGCGTGCTCGACTCTGGAGGCAAACGTTAACTAACAGTGGAAAAAGAATAGGATAATGGGTGGAAGAAAGAGTGTCTTTAAAGAATGGCAGTATTACACTCTCTTTAATGTGGTTTACATCAGTCTCGCCTTTTGAGATTCCACTGCCACATCCCTGCTGATTTACACCTTCCCACTACTCTCGATAGCAACCAGATGACTAACTGGAACTTTCGCTGACAGCATATCTAAGAGAAAATCTATTGTAGCAATATGCTATTCATCTACACAGCAGCAGGGCAGCGTTCTGATAAAGGCACTGGACTAGAGTTATTACTACCAAATTCAGCATTTGTTTTAAGGGTTGTCTCATTGGTTTTCTGAATAGAAACAGAGATGATTTAGTTGGGTTTTCTCATATTTGATCTTCAGTGGCACGCAGGCCTGCAGCGTGTTTCGATGGGAAATCATAGAAAGCTGGCTTATCTTGGAACGTCTGGCATTTCCTCCCGTCTGGGCTTCATCAGGAACATTACTATGGACAGGGATGTCTTCCCAAAACACCCAGTGCTGGAAAAAGAGGAGAGAAAGGCTCGACTAATGGTGCTCAATGACAAATGGAAGGCATGCAGCCCAAATATCCAACGCCAATGTGTATGACACATTATAAGGGTTGGTGCTTATGTATGATGTAATACAGCAAAACAATACACTGCTCTATTCTCTACTCTACTCACGAAGCTCTGCTCTATCTATGTGTCAAGGCTCTATGTGGTGAAAGTGCAGAACTGCAGACTCTTGACGCCACACGTGTTTTTAAAAAACACGCTAAAGTTTCATGGCGCTGTTAAATTCTGTTGTGATCTGGGTATTGTCTGTGAAGACTGAGCCTTCATAATTTCTGCTGCACTCACAGTAGATTAAAAGAAGATACCACACATATACACAGAGCTTTCCTCTTTGAATGAGCGTGAATATGTTTGATTTAAATCAAAGTGTGTGGAAAGAATTTGCTTAATCCAACTTATGACTTCTAATATTCTGAATCCTTCTCAACACAAAAAGTTAAGCCCATTGTATAACATGAAAAACCGTGCTTTGTTTGATGAAAAACTTTTGCCTGGAGACAAGGGCAGAATTCTGCTTGAAGGAGGAACCTGGTAGCTCAGTGGATCATTCAAAATGGACATTTTAGTTCTAAATTTAGTTTGTCATTAGAACTAATTTTGAAGAGATAATATTTTAAATAACAGGTAATATTGACCAATTTAATATATTTTACCCTTATAATTTAAAATCTTCACTTTAGATATTTGGGTTGAACTTTAGCTTAACTGAGTGAGAGAACTCTTAAATCTAAATGAAAAAATACTACTTACAGGTCTCAATGGTCACATTCCTTGAACTTAGATGTACAGCAGATCCTTAAAATAAAAATAAAATAATAATAATGAAAAAAAATATCTTTATATATAAAGCAGTGGTTGAAATTCTAAAAATATATATATTTAAAATCTTCTAATTTTTTTTAAATAAAAATCATTATATTTGGTCATGTACCTATTGAGACAAAGACAATCAGGTGTGGAAATCCCTGTTTTATTGAAAGAAGAGTTACATTTTTATTTAAAGAACCTGCTTCATCTGGATCAGGAGGACTGGGCATCATTGATAGAACAATGAATTCTGAACGATACTGAGAATCCTGAAGGAAAACATCAAAGCAACTGTTTGTGAACTGGATCTCAAGAGATAGTGGATCAGGCAGCAAGACAACAATCCTAAACACACAAGTAATTCTACAAACATATGGTTAAAGATAAATAAAGTGAATGTTCTGGAATGGCCAAGTCCTGACCATAATCCAACTAAAATTTTGTTTAAAGACTTAAGTGGTTCTGGTGAGGAAACCCAACATCCAAGAAGCTGTTCTGTTTGGGTGAATGAACTAAAATTCCCCTGTTCAATGTGCAGGACTGATCAACAGTTACTCCAAAAGTTTAGTTTCAAGCACCAGTGTAAATATTCTATCAGATATAATTCATCATTCTTTTTGTGCTAAAAGTTATACAGTATATGGATAGACAATGTATATACTGTACTGTTTATATTCAGAATTACCAGTTCAGTCTGTATTGTTGTCATATCATAAACCAGGAAGAGACTTTTATTGGGATCCTTAGTGGCACAGCTGATGGTCTATCATCAGAAAGGTTCACGAATTTTAACTAGTTGTCTGTCATATTGTTGCGATAAAGCCCACAGTCATCTGCATCGGTGGAGTGCATACTGCAAAGAAATTGCTGGGAGGTTAAGCAGACATTGACCAGGCGCCTGAAGCTGTAAAATGAGTTATTTGTGTAACAGAGTGATACGAGCTAAAAATGTTTAAAGAAAAAAAATCCAGCAAACCTTAGTATGAAAGTCTGTTGTAGTGCTAATACTACAGAATGTTGAGGTTTAATAATAAGACACCAGTGCAGGGCTACTCATTATACTTCTCACATGCTTGAGCTTTACTCTTGTCTGTTTCCTTTGTAAACTAGTGTTGTTGTGTAGAAAGGGATCCATGTGTTTTGCAAAAAAACATTTATACTCCTCTGAGGGATCAATAAAATCTCCTTGCTTGTAAAAATGTAAAGATAAAGTAAATCTCCAACCTCCCTCTTGGCTTAACCTCATGCAGACATTTTCTACAGACTGGTTCTGCTTCCTTGATGTTACGGCTGGTGCTTAAAGCCTGGTCAGAGCACTAAGAGACCCATTGGGAGGAGGTTATAGCAGATAAATCTATAGGAATGTACAAGATATATGAAGGGCAATGGTGCTGTATAAAGGTCAGGACCAAAAGTATGCTTATACAGCAGAATGGCTGTTGTTTTAAATCCCTTTTGGTTGAGCAATACTTTCTGACATATTTGGACAGACGTGATATATGAAGGCCATACCTAGCTGTGCTTTTAATCAAAGGTTTCATCAGGCAACACAAGTTTAAATGGAAAGCAAACCCAAGCTTGGGCTGTGGCAGGAAAGACATAGTGTACTTAAACCTACTTAAACCTACCAAAATCCTCTTAATTACTGAAAATCTGTGCATGTATCAACCATGGCTTTAATTTTTAGGCATCAGCCTTTGAATGCTGCACTTAAAGTTATTTACTTTTATTATACTTATACTCAGGGAACGTGTAGTTGAGTCTGTGGAGCCACAAAAATAGACTAATTTGTGCTTTTCAAAGTCACAACAGTTTATAACCATTGTACTGGATACAAAGTAAGTACCAGACCAAGGTTGCAACTTCAGAACCTTGATCCCAGAATGTCTCCTATGCCAAACCTCTTGTGTAAAACAGGGAAAACCTAGTTAATGCAAATTGGCCCATCCCATCCCCATCCTGACAGGGACTGAGCATGTTGGAAGGTTGACAAATATAAAAAAAAAAACACACTTCATAGGATTTTCCTCTTTCCAAAGACTGGCTATCATGTAAAATCTCTGCCTTTGGATTTCAGAATCAACCAGGTTCTGAGGCAAGCAGGCTATTTCAGTCTTAGCCAGGTCCTGTTGTTTTTGTTCACCTTTATGTACCTTTCAATGGTTTCATTCATTTTAAAGCTAAACACAATATATATATAACCATAACATTTGGTTGGAAAGCACATATGCTGCAGTCTGAAGCTTTTGAATTCTCAACATTGCTATTTAAAGCTCAGAAAAGTGCAAAATAGCGGAACTGTGTTTTGGGCATGGCTTGACCTTTTAACAGCATGTTATTTCCAGAAACGAATGAAACCGTTTTGGACATTCTCATGTCAAACATACACAGCTGGTCACTTCCTCTACAACATATATTCTTGGAATGTTTTCACTATTATACAAATGGAAAACGTATACTTTCAAGCCAGTTCTGTCAGACCCCTATTGGATCCAGATTTCACTGCTTGGCATTAATGAAATTACATATGTACATACACTGCATACACTGGGGTTTAAAAGCGAATGCTGAAAATGATAGTGTTTTAGAATTTAAAGTGCTTTAACAAAAAAGTCATAAGTAAAGATATATGTTTTACATTTAAGCAAATTTGTCACATAATAACACAAAACATTAATATTTGCTAATATTTATATATTTAGTTAAATTATTAGATGTGTTTTCTGCATTGGACCTATTCAGAACAATCAATAACAGGTCAGTGCACAACAGTATTAACACAAAAGAGGCAGATACCAAATAATTAACATTGCATAAATTAATTGAAATTTTCAAAGACTCAATTTCACTCAAATTGCAATTAAATTGAAATACAAATTGTTCATAATATATTTTGGATTTTTGAATCCAAGTTGAAGGGTCAACTGTCAGTCTGGAAAAAGAAAAAGGAATATGGCACATAAAAGTATAATTTGATGCACACACAAAATGTTGAGAGGACACAATACTTTCACTCAAAACGATCAAAGAAATTAGATTTCATGATCAAAATACATAATAATCTGAAAAGATTTAGAGAATGTACAGAAATCTCAATCACTGAAACAGAGAAACTGTCATGATACTTTGTTGCTTGATGTGGTCAGTGGAGGCCACATTTCATTTTTTCAAGAAAAAAAAGACATGCCTAAAATGAAATAGGCCATCCAGACTATATAGGTGCTGGTCATAAAATTAGAATAATCATGAAAAAAGTTCAATATTTCTTTCAGAAAATGAAATCCATATATTATATTGATTCATTACACATAGAGTGAAATATGTCAAACCTTTATTTCTTGGAATTTCAAAGATTATGGCTTACCGATAAGAAAACCCTAAATTCACAGTCTCAAAAATGTTTTTTTTATCACATAAGAACAATGAAAAAAGAATATTTTAAACAGAAATGTCAGGTTTCTGAAAAGTATGTTCATTTATATGCACTCAATACTTGGTTGTTCCTCTTTTTGAATTAATTACTGCATCAATGCTGCGTGGCATTGAGGCAATCAGCCTGTGGCACTGCTGAGGTGTAATGGAAGCCCAGGTTGCCTTGATCTCAGCCTTCAGATCATCTGCATTGTTGGGCCTGGTGTCTCTCATCTTCCTCTTGACAATACACCATAGATTATCTATGGAATTCAGGTCAGGTGAGTTTGCTGGCCAATCAAGCACAGTAACACCCTGGTCGTTGAACCAGCTTTTGGTTCCTTTGGCAGTGTCGGTAGGTGTCAAGTCCTGCTGGAAGATTCAGTCAGCATCTCCATAAAGCTTGTCAGCAGAAGGAAGCATGAAGTGCTCTAAGATTTCCTGGTAGATGCTGTGTTGACTGTGGACTTCAGAAAACATAGTGGACCAACACCAACAGATGACATGGCCCCAAATCATGACTGACTGTGGAAACTTCACATTGGACTTCAAGCAACATGGATTCTGTGCTTCTCCAATCTTCCTCCAGACTCAGATTTATCTCCCTAGCCCAGGTAAGACGCTTCTGACATTGTCTCTGTCTCAGAATGCACTGGATCCAGCCTCAGTGCACTCCTTGTGAAGCTCCAACACATTCTTGAATGGATTTTGCTCCGCAATCCTCTCAAGGCTGTGGTTGTCCCTGTTGCTGGTGTACCTTTTCTTACCACACTTTTTGCATACACTCAAATTTTTTATGCTTGGATACAGCACTCTGTGAACATCCAGCTTCTTTAGCAATTACCTTTTGTGGAGGGTGTCAATGACTGTCTTCTGGACATCTGTCCAGTCAGCAGGCTTCCCCATGATTGTGAAGCCTCTTGAGACCTGAGACCATTTAAAGGCTCAGGAGACCTTTGCAGGTGTTTTGAGTTAATTAGCTGATTAGGATGTGACATCATGACTTTCCAAGATTGAACGTTTCACAATATTCAAATTTTCTGAAACAGTGAATTTTGGGTTTTATAAACTGTATGCCATGCAGAAATAAAGGCATAATATATTTTGCTCTATGTGTAATGAATCTATATAATATATGGATTTCATTTTCTAAAAGGAATGTCAAGAAATATTGAACTTTTTCACAATATTCTAATTTTATGACCAGCACCTGTAATTGGCATTAGGTGTTAAAGCCAACATCTGTCATTGCCATGGTGACATTACATGGATGTGCAAGGTCCTGCTGACAAAGAAGTGTGCACTGGGTTTTAAGACCATCGAGAGGACTTAATTTTCCATTAAATCCATATTTATTTAAAAAATAAAAGTTAGATGTACTTTGTGCATTCTACAACAGTCTATGACTGTATGGTTGATCATGAGAAGGAGAATCACACAGTGGTGACCACAGACTGTTGAGCAGACACAACTTTGAGTTGTAATTAAATTCTAAATGCTTGCAATTACAAAATATATTTAGGTTGCTTAGTAAAATCACTGGAAAACTTTTCTTCAAACTTTTGTCACTAAAAAGGTTCACGAGATTCTTGTTTTAATTGAATATTAATTGAATATTAATTGAATGAATAGGATTTTTGTGGACTGCAGTGTACTATAAAGAGGAATGTCATAATAAAAAAAACAAATGTATTCTAAATTTACGTGTATTGTATATACTATATACTGTATATCTTCTAATAATAGCCTGTCTTTTATTGACACCTGTTTCCAATAAACGCTGGGATGAAGTGATGTCGTGACAAATAGACGCAGGTCTCCATTAAGTGCCGGTCTTGTAGTAAATACTGATCTCCAATGACCCACTGCATTTTCGGTTCGCTAATCGTACTACCTCCTGCAGTGAATCATACGTTAAGTCGTATTAAAAATATTTTGTTGTTGGATGCTATGGAGAAAAGGAGAAAGTCTAAACAAAATTCCTTTGTGTACATTTTGCCCTTTCTTCTCCATGTCAATCATAACCTCACAGAGTGATGTAGTTTGAGTGATGGGAAGGATCATTTGATTTAGCGTTCAAACTTAGTATGGTAACATGCGCAAAAGAACATTCAGGCGAAGAAGCTGCATGACATTTTGTGGTTGTAAATCCGCGAGGTGAATAATAGCCGTTGGGCCAGCTGAATATTTTTTAAATACACACCGGGGCTGCTATTGGAAGATATACAGTAATGCAGTTATATTAACTGGTGTTATCTCATTTGCATCTGATATCAGAGGAAAAAATGCAAACAACTTACTACACATTGACCATTGTATTCATCAAGACGCTACCACGACATAATGATTTAGCTCAGTGCCTTTAAGACACCCTCAAGATGATTAAGTGCCAGATGACATAGGATCTTCTTGAATGCACTGTAACAGAATAAGTGATAAATCAGTAAGTAAGACACAGAATATCTGGTTCCAGTGTTTTTCCCTCTCATGTTGAACCAACAGAGATAAAATCCAGACCGGGCAAGGAATGTTGTGTTAGGTAGTTAAGTAAAACTGTATAAATCTGTTCTTTCATATTTGTCCTGATACATTCTCAAAACAGTAAACAGGACTGTGTTTGCTGATGGACTTTTTCAGCTCTAAGTCAACTCTGGAGGTTAATTTCATAGGTCTGATCATTACTGTGCCATGGACACTCATATTGCCATACATAAAGTTGAAACCCTGAAAACACTTTACCTTACAATGCTAGTCATAATTATTGGCACCCCAATAATTTGTTAAGATATGTTAAACACCTAAAAAAAATATTTTTTATTGCAGAAGCATACTCTCACACTGGGGAAAAAAATAAAAAAAATTAAAATGTAACTTTCGACTCAAGTGAATTTTAAGGGAAAAAAAACCCTGACTAAGAAATCATTATTTTTCATAAAATCACCTGTTCCACAATTATTGGTAACCCCTAACAATTCCTTGGAAATAAATGTAATTTAAGTATTTCTGTCATTTCCACAGTAGTAATTGCCTGTTTCTCTTATCCACTTTTCAGCATGGGAAAGACAAAGGAACACACAATGCAAGTAAGGCAGATGTGTCAACCTTCACAAGTCATGCAATGGCTAAATGAAAATAGCTACTCACCTGCACCTGCACATATCTACTGTCAGTGGATCATTAAGAAGTTTAAAACAACTGGGACAGTGGTAAATAAGCCTGGACGAGGATGCAAGTATATTTTGCCACCACGCACATTTAGGAGGATGGTAAGAGAAATAAAAAGTTCACTGTTAAAGAATTGCAACAAATTGTAGCATCTTGGGGTCACAAAGTCTCCAAAACAACCACCAGGCGCTGTCTACATGCCAACAAGCTGTTTGGGAGACATGTACGGAAAAAACCTTTTCTCATTCACAATCATAAACACTAAGCAGTACTGGGGCTTCAACTGGGACCATGTGCTTTGGTCAGATGAGACCAAGATGGAGCTTTTTGGCAACCAGTCAAAAGTTTGGATTCACCTTCTCATTGAATGTTTTCCTTATTTATACTACTTTCTACATTGTAGACACATACTGAAAACATCAAATATATAAAGTAAGATATATGGAATTATGTAGCAAATAAAAAATGTATACCTTAATATGTTTTATATTTTAGATTCCTTAAAGTAGCCATCCTTTGCTTTGTTGACAGCATTGCAAACCCTTGGCCTTCTCTCAGTGAGCTTCATGGGGTAGTCACCTGAAATGTTTTTCACTCGACAAGTTCATTTGTGGAATTTCTTCCTTCTTAATGTAATTGGGACCATCAGTTGTGCAGAAGTCATGTTGGTACACAGCTGACAGTTCTATTTGACAATTTTAGAATTAAAAATTGCCATATTATGGCAAGAACCATTCAGCTAAATTGAGAGATATGATAGTCCATCATTACTTATCTGATGGTCCGTCGGTTGGAAAACGGCAAAACCTTGAATGTATCTAAACTTTTGGCAGGTAATGTGTATACAGTTATTTGTCTGTGTTGTCTGCAATGCAGCAACTAGTCTACATCCAGATTTTCCTCCTCTACAAGTAGCTGTTGAAATATGTATATATGTATCCACTGTACTGGCTATAGCAGACTATTAAGTTTTCCACATTGGTGGAAAGATGACTTCAGAGCTACTTAATGGAAAAAAAGAAAACAGCAAACAACAACATACTGTATATACCACTGGAGAGTTTTATGAAACTATAACTCATACATATTGGACCATAAGAACAACAACAACAAATGTGGGTTGTATTATTTCATGGCAAATGAAACATGCAACCTTCACTCTGTATCTGACAACAATAAAAATGTTGAGTGGTGACTGCAGAAACCATGCACTGTTGCTGCTTCAGTGCTGATGCAGTAGTCAGCTGAATGTTATGACAGAGTTTCTTGGTGGGTGTCTCTGCTGAAAACCCCAGGAGCCAGACGCCAGTGTGGCTCTCCCCCCACAACGCCCATGAAGCTCTCTGCCAGACCAGGCCTCAGATACAGCGCCCTCTCCAAAATAGCACTCCACACTACCCACAAGCACAGTTAGCCTGTGCTGCACCACACTGACAGATGTTCCTCAATATCGGTTTCAATGTGGGGTGGGTGGCTTCCAATCCCAGCTCAGTATGTGCGGTTAACCAGTGAACATAGGCAAAAGCTTATTTACAGTGCTAAAGACCAGAACATAGTGGAGGATATGAAATATAAACTCTTAACCTTGCTTCCTCACCTGTGATGTTCATTAAGTGGGCAAATCTAATTCAGAAACTCAAAATACTAAAGAAAATCACCAAACTACTAAACTACTAGGAACTTTAGGATAAGCAAACCCGCATATTAGTTCTTCTCAAAGGATTGGCTGATTAGCCACCAGTTAACCAAAGAGCAAAAGTACATTTGTGAATTAAGTTTACAAGCTTCAGTTTCAGGAATTACTTTGCTCTCGCTGCAAATTTATGAAAAGGTCAGCGAAGAGCACGAATCTTTTTATTAAGAACATAATCAGGGTCTGTTCCCTCAAAGATATGCACATTATTGGATGAAATGTATGATGCATTACCAAAGGATAGGATCTGCTTTTGGGGGGCGACTTCAAAAAGCCCTGGTATTACCCGGCATACTCCTGACCGTGCTGGAATGCCTGGTCATAGAGCAGGGTCCTCAATATCTCAAATCAAAACCATCGTTTTGGAGCTTCCCACTCATTACTCATTGGGTGGCAAAATCATGCGAAACTCTAAGATTAGCTGTTAATTTGAAAATGTTGTTAGAGACAAGCGACGATGATAATTAGATGAGTGGGACCTTATTTAATAAAAAAACGAAATAAATCTGAAGTCTGATCTTCACAATACGTTTGTGAAAAGGTATCATTATAAAAAGGTGATTTCTGTGGTCCTCAGAAACAGTTGTTAATGCTAATTAAGGTAGAAGAGTTTCCTAATCCATTTTAGTCTGGAACAACCCAATCAGACGGATGGTGGAACAAATGAACGAACCTTGAGACCATTTTTACCCAAATGTAGTGCTCAACCAAGAATTATCACTGCAAGATCTAAGTGTCCAATAGCCTGCAAGGTCACAAAGTATTCCAGGGAAGCTTTTTTAATCTATTGGCCTCTCACACATTGGCTATATGTTAACGGTAATGCATCCACCATCTGAAAAACACAAAAAACAATGGCTTGCATGGCAAGGTTGCAAGGAGAAAACCATTGTTCTCCAAAAAGAACATTGTTGTCATCGTACAATTTGCTAAAAAATTTGGCAAGCCAAAATGTTTAGTCGGTGAATAAGACCAAAACAAAATGTTTCTTTCTTTTTAAAAAAAAGCATGCATTTCAGTTTAAGGATCATACACAATCTGTGAAACATGGTGGTGATTCTGTCATGGTTGTGTAAGGCATGTAGTTCATGTGAATATAACCATCAGCATCACACAGTAAAAGCGGAATGGAGGAACTAATTATAATACAGCAAATGCTCACTTACTGTTGTGATATAGTAATGTTTTCTTTAATAAATAACTGGCCTTACTGTACCACTGAAGTGCCATCTCCCTACACTGCCCCCCTGGAGCTGTTGATAACTGATAGCTGAGTGTGTTCACAATTACATATAGTCACTTTCATATTTATACAAAAATATGTAATATAAAGGGTTTTTAAAGTGAAAAAGCTGTAGATAAAAGGCTTAAAACATCGACAAGTACATTTTATTAACTTCAGTAAGAACAGCTGTAAAACTGTTTAAAATGCAAATTTACTTAACAAACAAAACGAAAGTATGGATGTGCAGAAATCTTTTTTAAAAAACAACAATAAGCAGTAATCATAAGAATAAATAGGAATAATACAAAGGCAAAGAGCAGAAATATTTCCTTTTCACATGTAATTCTCAGGTTAGGGCAGTGTGTGCACTCTTTAAACATTGCCCAAATTTTTTTAGAAAGCCATGGAAAATATGAGCTAATAGTTCCAAAGCCAGTTGTCAAAGTGGATGAAATGGCCACAGTTCAGCAAAACCAAGGCTGATTGAGAGCAATTAGGAGACACGCTGTCAAATGGTGCAGACCAAGGTCAGAGCAAAGTGAAAAGGAGCAAACGCAACATGCTCTGCTGCCCTCGTGAAATTAGGGGTTAAGACACAATCCCTTTTGTTTGTGAAACTGAAGTTAATAGAGTCGCCCTGTTTGGTGATGTGTGACATATGTTCCTGACTCTCTAATTGAGTTTTACAAGATCTTATGTTCCTTCCTCTGAACACTGTGCCTGCTAATCCAAGAACCTTTAACTCAACAACTTGAGGGCAAAGGTGTGTTGGTGCTAAAGCATGAAGTGCAACACAGTGTGTGCTACAGCATTCATAAGAGCATCATTTACCAGCAGATCAAACAATAAAACTTTTGCTAGAAATTCATTTAACACATCTTTATCATATTTTGCATGATTCATAATGACTTCTGAATCTCACACCACAATACGAGACCACTTTATGATAAAAAAAATAAAAATAAGAATGCAATGTTTAGGTTTTCTACATTACATGACAAGCAGGTTCTCTGCCAATGAGGATCTTAATAGAAAGTCACATGTTCCTCTCTCCTAAGATTTCTGGCATAAAGACACTTCAGACATTTAAATCAACATTAATAGATGTTTCAGGACATTATGAAGAGGTAAACCACATTCCTGCCAATGGCTTCTGCAGACATGCCTCTAATGTAAGCTACATTGAACATGAAGCAGCTTCACAGAGAACTTGTGAATTTGTTCTCTCAAAATTAAGCTGAGCTGATTTATTGCCCACATAGCCAGGATTGAGCTTGAGGCCCTGAGTCGTGCATTAATGTTAAGCTGAAGTGACAGTTATGGAGTATTTTGTAGAATATTGATGACTTTTTGATGGCTGGGTTGATCTCATATAGTTCCCTGACTTTTCACCCTGTCACAAACTTGTTGTTGAAACCTTCCATTCTACTTTTCAATATAAATAAATCGATAGATTTAGGTGATAATAGTTTATCTTTTTATACTTTATTAATAATTTATCTGTTTTAAATAATCTTGACAGGAGTTCATAATTGAAAACTGCTAATTTTGCTCTAAAATTCTACACAGTTCTCCAATACAACAAATCCCATTTGTGGAAAAGGATATTTTGTAAAATGCAATAAAAACTAAAATCAAAATTTTTCAGCTGTCCAACTGGAATGTATTTTGTAAATACATATATATACTGTACAAAAGTAGAACTTCTTGTCTACAGCACACTCAAAAAGTGGGAAGGAGGCAAAATAGGAGTAAAAAGTTAAAATAATATTTATGCTTTGAAACATTCCTCAATAAAAAGGTGAACTGGTAACAGGTGAGGGGATCGTAACGGGATGTAAAACACTCAGACTTTGAAAGCAATGAAAAAGTTTGTGCCAAACTTCATGCAAGTATAAACAGTAAGTGATTTCCCAACACAACAAAGATATATACATATTATTGACATATTTCATAATCTACAGTACATAATATTGTGAAAAGATTAATGGAATCTGGAGAAATCCCAGTCTGTGTGAGGCAAGATTGCAAACCACTGTTAAACAAAGTTGACGGTCAAGCCCTTAGAAGACATTGCGTGAGAAACGAACTATAAATAACCCAATGCGCTCATGGGCACTTTGGAAAATATTTTGCTGCTGAATCAAGAAATGTACAGTATAATGAAACTGATATCGCAAAGAGAAAACCAAATTTAAGCTCTAAGTATCTGGGATTAAGCTCATCTCAAATGAGACAAAAGACTGTGTAAATGTGCGCTGTGGTCAGATAAGTCCATGTTTAGGTTTGTGTTTGGGGAAAAGCAGACTTCGAGTTCTCATGCCAAAGGCAAGAGTTCAAAATCAGTGTATTTTAGCCGTGGCTAAGCATGATTTATTAAAGAAATATGGTAGGGGGACTACAAAACTTTAAAATTTTGGTTTAACTGTAGGATAACTAGTTATCAAGAGTACATTAACTATATTTTAGATATAAGTTGAGATTGTTTCTTTGGGGCTTAGAGACTGCATAAAGTGACTTATGGTACATACACCTTTCTTCAAATTTTTATTTAGACACCAATCAGAACAGAGCAGACGTTAATTTCAGTGAGATTGAGGGGAAACATTTATTTCATCAGGAACATCGTTTTACTTTGCATTGTTTTAAAGTATTTTTAAACTTGAACAAGGCTAGTTTGCATTGCTTGTTACCAAATTAAGCAAAAAATTGTGGTTGTCTGTTTTTAATGAGTGTACGAAAGAATGAAAATCTTTTCGGCCTTAAGCAAATAATCACCACTCCATAATGTGCAGTCATTTATAAGACTCAAATAAAAAAGGCACTTAGAAATCAGTTTGCCATCGCGTCACCAGAGTCAGTCTGACTGTTGCTGCCTCTCTATTCTTTGAGCTCAGTTTTTCCATAAGTCATTGCCTCTAATTAAAGAAGTTTCTTGCCTGTCCATAAGAGAGCTGTCTTTGGATGGACAGCTGTTACTGGACAGCAGTCCTCTTAGCTTTGAGCACCACAGACCACAAAAAGAGCTTTAATGGTTCCTCATGTTAGATACTAAGCAGAGAGAAAGAAAATACAGCCATTAGTCATTTGATTTGAATTAGCAAAGCACTATGTTTTAGTAAGAAGATGATAATCAATAAATTTAAACCCTTTGACCCAAGTGACCTTGCTAGAACACCTTTAGGAGGTTGGTTCCAGCACCATTGTAAGGTTACACATCAGGATCGTTAAACAATAAATTTGGCTTAGAAATGTTTCAGTAAGGTTTAAGATCACAGCAGCAGACCTCAAATAAAAAGGTTAAATAATTTCAATATTATTGTCAGTCAAAACATCCAACGCCTGCTTAGAAACGAGAAAACCGGGTTTTCTTTTTGTTTAGCCATCATCTATAATTGGAAGTCAAAGCAAAGAACGAAACCTTCTTCTATTGTTACAAAAAGTTTAATTCTGAGGCATCCCTGAGACACACCCCCATACAAAGCGGCATTTAAAAAAATAGCTACTTTTAGCTAAAAAGACGACCATAAAGTGCAAATAAGCAAATTTTACAAGACTCTCAGTTTTAATGGCCAGTCATAATAGTCTATTTTATAAAATGAAAGACAAGTACATATCAGGAACAC
Source organism: Lepidarchus adonis (assembly GCA_037576955.1). NCBI lineage: Eukaryota > Metazoa > Chordata > Actinopteri > Characiformes > Lepidarchidae > Lepidarchus > Lepidarchus adonis. Next base: position 2,648 of record JBBIGC010149757.1, on the reverse strand, counting down.
AGCATTCACAGAACAAAATAAGATTATTCAGTCTACCCCCATGAATCCACAGCAGTAAAATCAGTGGGGTAACTGGTGGATTGTCCTGCCTTCATAACATTTATGTGAAACAGTAAATATAAAAATAAATGCAGTGGTCCTGTGTTGAAACGCCTGGCAGCTTTTTGCAAGGGGTTCCCATTTTTTGTGACTGGACACTTTGGTCCAATGCTGGAAAGCTTGACTCACCTTTTGTGGTTAAAAATGAAAGTGGAAAAACAGAGCAGTTTACAAGTAGTTCCAGGTCAGTTAATGGGAACACTCCCTGTGTGAATTTCATTGGGACACCACACTGTGCAGTCTGCTGAGAAGCTGTCTAACATTCCAAACCAAATGGAACAACCTGTAAGACTTTACGTTTTAAGAATGGCTGTACTGTAGGACCGGGCGGCACAGTGGCTAGCACCGTTGCCTCACAGCAAGAAGGTCCTGGGTTTGATTCCTGGGCAGAATAGACTAGGTAGCTTCCCATGTTCTGCTGGGTTCTCCGGTGTTCTCCCATAGACATAAATGTGACTATATATGATAGTGTGAGGATCTTTGCATCCACCCTGCAACAAACAGACAACCTGTCCAGTGTGTTTTTCTGACTTTCACCTCATGAATGCTGGGATAGGCTCCAGCACCCACAACAACCCTGACATAAGTGGCTTGAACAATGAATGAATGTACTGTAAGAAAAAGGGAAAAAATAACAGTGTTTCCCCTGAGAAGTTTTTCAGTCATGGTGGTAAAGCTGGGGGAGCAGCGCACTTGGGATGTTTGGGGGTTGGGAAGTTGACAAATAGTTCATTCATTACATCCATGGAGGTAAGATCTGGACAGTCATTAGCATTAGCTATGCTATTTAATGTCTATTTAAATGGAAACTGCCCTGTGTTGCCACCAGTATGTCTTGAATGCTGCCAACCTTGCTTCTTGGTGCCAAAATTTGAGCTGTTGATATTAATCTTGAATTCCCCATTGACTGCAGAGGGCTGATGTGCTAAGATGCTGATTTAATGGCTGACATTAACTTATAAAACTTTTTCTGTCTGAATACTGGTATCCAAAGAGGTGTATGGGTACTTGACTAAAATCAGTTTCTGAATAATATTGTGGCCGGAGCTGAGGCTTAGGGGGGAGTGCTGGTGCCACATGGCCTCCTGGGAGTTTGTGTTTTGTGTCTGTGTGGGGTTATTGGATTGATTTGGGGGGTTATTTGTTCATGCATGTGTTTGATGGATTAGTTTGTGTTATTTGTGTGAGTTTTGGGGGTGAATGGCTGATCCACAGTCACTGGGTTGACTAGACATTTCAGTGGCTCAGCCATTCACAGCATTGAGTTCTGATGCTCAGTGTGTGCTACACCAGTTGGGGTCACATTTGCTTTATGAATTATTTCAAGAGATTAAATAAAGTGATGGGCCATTGTCCATTTCGAGCATTAAACCCTGGTATCAGTCGCCATCTTAACCCTCCACAATTATCTACACTGGAAAGTCGTTACAATATTTTGATCCCAAATTGTTTGTAAGAAAGTCCTTTTATGAATCTTTTTCCTCATATAAATTTTAAGATGTTAGTTTGGGTTTAAATACCAAGAGCAGTCGTACTTTTTTGTATGAGCATTTTCCAGCTGTTCAGAATTATACCAGGTGGCTTTACTGCTGCATTTTTAATACTGATCTACATAAATAACCTCTTTTCTGACTGATTGCTCTGTAATGTGCCTCACTAGAGTACTCTGTGTGTGTGTGTGTGTGTGTTATGAAATCATAAAAGCAATTAATTTAAACCAGATTGTTTTTGCAGCTTAATTTTCACTTAGACTGTATAAACTGGATAGCGAGAGTTGAAAACTGAGCAAAATTAATAAATCAATGTCTTACTTGAAAATAAGATTCTGATTCCTGTGACATGAGCCACAGTACAGATGTCAGGAAATCAAAGCTACAGTCTATGAAAATACTGAAGTTCATCAGACTGTGAGCTGGGGACTGAGAATGTGATAGCTGCAATAATTTTCCATACAGACTTGTGGTATTTGAGTATATTGCAATATCACTGATTCACTTTCATGACATATGACATAACTGTTACATAAAGAGAAAGTCACTTCTCTGCCTTTATTACTGTCTGGCCGTCTTCCTCTGGGTTATGACAACACTTGGTGCCAAACCCAATGGAATCCAACGGCTCATTAACTAAGCAATGCCATTATAATAATTCTCCCCCATATAGATTGCTTCTTTTCTCTCATAGAGGAGAGTAGGGAGACAAGGGAGTGGTAAGTTTGTCTTTTTACCCAATAGGGGATGAAAAGATATGCATGGTTTGGGCCATTTTCGGGTGTACATGGCAACTCTTACACTGTAAAAAAAAAAAAAAAATGTGAAAAAACAAACAAACATGATTTACTCAAAAGTTATTCGCACAATTAGAGAAGAATGTGGTTTTTCAAATCATACTAGAACTCAGATTTTGAGGTTTTAAGCAATTTCCTCTGGGATAAATAAAGTTTTTCTGATTCTGATTCAGATTTACTTTACTATTTATAGTCAAATTGCTGCAATTTTCTACGTTGTACCTCTAGCTGTTATGTACCCATCATAGAGACACATATACAC
>JBBIGC010149720.1:0-56194 GCA_037576955.1 Lepidarchus adonis | reverse complement strand
CTCTAATGTTTATCAGTACATTGCAGAAAATAATGAACTTTATCACAATATGCTAATTTTTTGAGAAGGACCTGTATTTGATTTACCATTGATAACTATTTTATAACAATTAAAAAACAACAGTGCAGTTTAATAAAACATTTTAAAAATCACTTTCATTTGATGGTAATTCTTCGAACAATGTCAGCAAAAGTAAGTAAACCATTGAATCAACAATCAACTTGAGCTCATTGCTTGATTTTCATGAGATTACTGGAAGCACGATCTAAAACGTTTAATCTGTAACAACTTGCAATGGCAAACTGACTAATTCACATCCAAAATCTGAAGACATCACAAAAGGTCATGGAAGATCTTTTAAATAAAATGACACAATGAACTATGCTTAACATGACCAGGGGCTTAAAACAAAAAGGTATAAAAGCTTTATTTTGGTTTTAGCTTTACCTCAACAAAAATTTGCATTTTAGAACAATTAGTAGTTATATTAGTCAGATATTTTGAGGACCAATCCAGCAGATGTACACATTATGTACCTTGGCTGCACTTTTGAGCTGTAACATGGACGGGTCATCTGCTGCTTTGCCTGCTGCACACTTGGTGGCACCAATGAGTTCAGCCAAAGCCTTAGCAACATCTTTCACCGCATTGATCAACACCACCTGTGGAAAGCAGTCATTGTCCCACACCAACATGTCATGTCACCCAGTACAATTTCAGAATATTATCAGTGAAATAGACCCAAATGTAATTTATTCTTTCTTTTTCAACCTGAGTCTCTGGGTCATCTGGGCCAATGCTGGCAGCTCCCAGTTTCACAACATCAGTGAGCTTTGTGATGGTCTTGGCTGACGACTGTGCTGCCCGGGCCAGCTTCTCCTGACTGGACGCTGCACCAGACACCAGGTTTTTGGTGTCTTCTACTAGAGCTTTAGCAGTCTTCAGAATATTCTCCCTGAGAAATGCACACAGATTAGAAGATAATTCTCTTGCATTAGTGAAAAACTAAAAGTGTGTGAGTGAGTTCTTACCTGTGGTCAGCAAATGAGTCTTTGTCAGTTTCAGCATTGAGTGTGCCCGCTGAAGCAAACATGACTGTGGTGTCTAGGTCAGCAATAATGCCAGATACAGCACTGGCTGCAGTGATACATGCCTGAGTTCCCTTGTTACCAGCCTGCAATGCTGACAATACCATTGAGACCTGACAGAGATAAAGAAAGACTTATTTATTTGTTTATTATATATTGGCAGTAGGTTACAGTTAAGAACAGACCAGGACCAAGAAAATGTACACTGCAGTGTTAATTTTTACAACAGTTCATAAATGTTTGAGTTATACTATGTTTTCATTGTAAAGCTTAGGTTTGGATGCATTTTACAGGTTTGTTTCTACTGCAATTTGTTATTTTGGCAGTGTTTTAGATTCAAGTTCACCAGTGGAGCCTGTATTGTAATAAAGGTGAACTTGGCAGCTGGATTAAAGACAGAGCATCAGAGCATGAATTCATGAATTCTCACAAATTCCCTTCAGAACAGTGTGTTCATTAAAAGTGTGAGTATGTGCGTGTTTGTTATAGGCTACCTTTTCAGTGACAATCCGTGCACATTCAATGAGCTCTCTCTTGGTCATAGAGTCAGATGGGCAGATCTGTAGAGCACCAGCTTTTTGTACAAGCCCAATGCAGCCATGGCCCAGCTCCTGAACGCGAGTCTTTATCTGTACTCCAATCTGTAAAAGTGAAATATTGTGAAATCTGTTATTTTCTCCAAAATGCATATGACTGTTTTGCAATATAAACAAACCTTAAAATCTATATAACAAAAATGACTTTAGCTACTTTCAGTCAAAAAGTTAGCAGTAGTGACAGGTTTCATATGGGAGTAGGCGAAGTGAAGCTGCAATATACTGTAGTGGCAAGTGACAAGATTACGAGCAACATATGAAGTAGAGATTTCTCAGATATACAGTCTAAATCCCCCTGACCAATCATAGCATGGTGGTGATAAAATGGACACAGTGAGTGTAGATGTAAGATGGGTATATCTAATAATGTGGCTGATTGGTGTATGAAGTATGTTATTTAAAATATTTTGACTAGTGTACATGCTCTCTGTGGGAACGTGTTTTAGATACAGTTTACTACTTGACTTTATGTTACCGGTCAAAACATGGACAAAATGAGTTATATATCATATCATATGCTACAATATTACAATATTAGAGAAAAAGAGCAGATATAACACGGAGTAGGAAAAGCAGCACAAAGGTTAATTTAAATAAATATAGGACAAATAAGATATAAAGACTAGTTAGCTAAGTGTGTGTGTGAGTATGTGTGTGTTTGTGTGTGCACGTGTTTAAGAGTGAGTGTTTGTGGGGCAAAGCTGTTACCCATTCTGGTAGTACATATACATGACATAAACTTAAGGCTCCTACTACTGCAACCATACAGTACACTGTTACTATAACTGTTACTACTAATTGACACTAAATTACCATGCCAGTCTTTAGGTGCTTACAGGTACAACTGAAAGAGGCAGAAAATAATAATAATAATAATAATAATAATAATAATAATAATAATAATAATAATATTAATAATTTTACAAAACTATACCTCTTCTGGTTCTGCTGTGGCAGCAGCAAGACCTCCTTGCAATGCCAGTTGACCATAGTCTGCTGTGACCTGAGATGCCAAACTACCCAACTCCTCTGGAGAACTCACAGACTTTGTGATCTAAGACAAACAGGGAGAGAAAGGGAAAGTTAGAAACGGATATTAAGAATAAAAAAAACTGACCGTCTCATACAATCTGAAAAGGTAAAGGACAGCTTCTCACCATGTCCTGCACAGTAACGGCGATAGCTTTAGAATACTTCACCATGGTGGTCTGGTAGTCCACAAAAGATCCCTCCGGCTCTGGTGGGGTCCCATCACCCAGCTAAAAGAGCAGAATACAGTATAGCAGCAAAAATACACATACACTGTGTAGGGCTGTAATATGAAATTAAACACTTCTGCTGAAATTATGTACACTACTCACAAAAAGGATATTCGGCTTCTGGGTGAAATTTCAGGATGAACCTAAAGTGCACTAGATCCTTCACATGTGAACTTAATGTGATGGTCCCAAAACTTTGAACACACATGTCCAACTGTTCAATGTGTCAGTACTTTTAACTTGCTGTTCTCTAACAAGGAGCTTAACGGCAAAATTCACCACAGATGTTTGAACCAGGAAATGTATTGGTCGATTCATGGATTAATCAGAATTACTATTTAAACAGTTTTCCTCATCATGCTGTTCACATTTTGACATCATGAGACCAAGACCACAGTTGATCAACAGTACCTTGCCATTGCAAGAAAGTGGTTGAAGAGATGCAGAGAGACTGGAAGAGTCACTGAAAGCCATAGAACTGGACGTCCTTTCGCCACATCCCACACTGATGACCACTTGAACAGTGCCCTGCAGCCCTGGATAATGAATACTACTCAACTCCAGGCACATTTAAGGGAGGTGAGAGGCACCCAAGTGTCATGTCAAACAATTTTAAATAATTTACATCAGCGTGGTCTAGATGACCTGCAAGGATACCTGACCACATCACCAGGCACAGGCGTCATCACCTTGTATGGGCCAGGAAACATTTATGCTGGACGAGGAACCAGTGGACCTCTGCTGTTCTTTGATTTAGGTACAATGGGGGTGGGGGGTGGGGGGTTGCTGTAGTCAGAATTGCAGCTCTCCACCTTTTAATGGTTTAAAAGGACTCGACACCCCTCCCAACACTGTGGCTGGACTTCAACAAGGTCTGACCTTTTATGAGAGAAACACCAACAATCCTTCGTCTCTCTCTGGCTGGGACCCATCGGGGTCTCAGGCCCAAAGAGAGACACTCTAATTCTTTTTCTTTCCCTTTTAGCTCTCTCTCTGGCTGGACCTTCCTCAAGATCTGAGCTGTTAGGAGAGGCTCCACAACCCCATTGTCTCTCTCTGGCTGGGACCCATCTGGGTCTGAGGCACCAAGAGAGGCACTCAACAATTCACCTTCTTCAACAAACACAAAGGAACACACCTTTAGCAAGTATGGGCATAGCTTAGCAACATATCTTCAGAACAAATGTTCTATGGTTTAAACTGCTGTTGTGTTCATGTTTTGTTGTGTTTGCTCTTTTGTTTAAATAAACTGTTTTAAATGAGGAAATCACCATTGTATCCTTCTAATTAAACGCCCTACTTTTATGATATAATATCATTGTAGTGTGAACTTTTTATGTTTTCCATAAATTTCACCCAAAAGTCAAATATTCCTAACTTTTTGTGAGTAGTGTATGAACATTTTAGACAGTTTAGCATAAAAACACTGGTTAAGTATCAACATATTTTGATTTAGAGAATCAGGTACAGAGAAGTACAGATCTGCAACTGGGATATAAGGACAATAATCGCAATAACTACTACTAAAAATTGCTAGTACATGTGATAATTTGTTATTACCTTGCCCATAGCATCAGCAATGGAGTCCACCATGCCACCCACTATGCCCACCTCACTGGCAGCCTCATTCAGGGTCAACATCAAGTCATCAACCGCTTCCCTCATCAGCTGAGCTGCCTCTGCTATGGCATCATGAGTATGGGTTGCCTGGTGTCAAGCACATCAGAAAACACATTCGATAACTCCTCTACAACCATGAAATAGAGGAGGAATGTGGATTTTAATAATGTATGAGAACATTTTGCTATGTTGGCCAAATGTTATGCATAGAATCTGCCTGAGTTATAGCAATTGCTATATATACAAATCCACACATTAGTGTACACTTCTATAGAAAATTCAGTAGAGATACACTGAAACTGCAAACCTTTGGATTCCCCCCGCCTTCCTTGGCAGCATAAAGCATCTGCAGAGCAGATTCAGCAAGGGTTTTTGTCTGATCTAGAAGGTTCATCTGCTGCTGATGGTGCATGAGCTTAGAGGCCATTCCCACCGCTGCACTGTGCAAAGGCTCAACGTAACTTGCAAGCTGAGACACCTGTGAGGAGAAAAATACTATATTTAGTATATATTTTCTACATACTATATATAGAAAAAAATATATATATCTATTTATATATTACTCACACACACACAGACACCCCTACAGCTAAAGCGATTTTTGCTGCGTTTATACCTAGTATGTTTTGTGATATGGTACCAAGTTATACATGCAGGTGTTCATTTGTCAGAAATTTTCATCATCACTATCCAATCACTGTGTAAAGTATGGCTTAAACAATCATATAAATTCTTATAAATATAGGACATTACCACTGCTTTGTGTTAAAACACAAGTAGATTTTAAAAACGGGTCATTAGTACAGACGACTGAACTGCGGAAAGTTTTATTAGTCTGAAAAAAGCAAAAGAACATACAAAAGAACTCTGACAAAATATGAGAGTAGTTTAACCTTTCCAGAAAATTACTTATAGAGTGTTCACTTTGAGAGTTTTTGCACACGTGTGCTCCACATTAGAAGTGAAAGACCAGGCATAACAAACATTTTCCTCCACATCCTTATAATGTGCTTTACAATTAATTCAGTGATTTCAGCATAGTTCATAAAGGAGAGTGGTCCAAAAGCACCTTGTGTCCCAACTGTGCTGCCTCTCCCTTGGCTGCTGTTGAGATGGGGTCAATCAGGTGACCCACTTCCTGTACTGAGGACATTAGCTGGTCCTGCAAAGCCTAATGAGATACAAGTGGCCTTGTGAAAAAGTTTCTCTCAATTTTATTCAATTTTAGAGAATTAGACCTGTATTTTCAGGCTCTTATTTCACGGCTCTTGGTAATTACCTCTAATGAGATGTCCTCTCGGGTTGGCAGATTCTGACTAACAGCAGCAAGTGAGGCTTGCTCAATATCTCTGATACATTTATTAATCTTGTTTATGGCAGATTCACACTCCCTCTGACCAGGAGCCTTGTCCCTATGAAAAACACATAGAATAAAATCAAAAGATTCTGCTTTTTGCTTAGTGCTGAAGCACATGACTCTTACCTGATGGCAGTGATGAGGCTCTTGATGGAGTCCGACACAGTACGTGAATGTCCAGCAAGTAAAGACCAAGTCGGAGGATCTTTTGGATTCAGAACCAAAGAGCGTGCAGTTCTTAAGAGCTGGGTGGAGCTATTCAGCATTGAGCGTGCAGACTGGAGGATTGGCTCTTGTGCAGCAGAGCCCTAAAATTGAAGAGAAACGGTTTAACATGATCACTATTTTAAAGGTGTGTTTTCTAAAGATACAGATTATTCCTAAAAAATTAACCAACATCGCAAAGCATGAGAAACACAGCAGGAACCAAGACACACCTCCCTGCTTATTTGAGCTGGAACACTGGCAAACTCTGGGTTGGAAGCGAAAGTAGTCAGATTGTCGACAGCCTCAATGAGAGGAGCTGTTGCAACACGACATTTTTCACGGTTCTCATCAGAAAAATCCCCATCAAGAGCCTGAAGAGAAAGTAAAAAATTGTAAAAAGTGACTTATTTGAAGTTTTATAGCATTTAATTGGTTTAAACTAAGTGCTCACCAACCCTCTTCCTCGGGATCATGTTTAGTTACAACCTGTAACAAACATGCTGCCCCCATCTTACTAAACACTGATGCATGTGACCAAGTCAAAAGAGTGCTGGAGCAGTTGAAAGATTGTGGTTAGAGTCCACAGGATGGCAGAACCCAGGACAAAAGTTGGTGACCACTGCTGATAAAGGAGTGTCCTGGCAGGGGTAGTACCTTGATGGTTTTGACCAGGTTGGCTGTGCTATTGGCCACCTCTTTGGCTGATTGTACAAAGTGACGCTTAGCGACAGGGTTTACGGTCTTGGATGAAGCCAGACGGCAGGCGTTACACAAGGCTGAAGTGTGTTTAGCAACAATGGTGGCAGCAGAGAGCACCTACATGGCACCCACAAACACAAGCAAATTTCACAAGATTATATACAAACAAACACTAATCATCACTTTCTGTGCATTAACCATTAAATGAACATGGCACCATGATTGGCGTTTGTGGTGGCCTCTACTATTTGAGTAATTAGATGTACTGAGAGAAACAGTATTTAATTTGGTTTATGCAAATACATGAAAACTATGGAAATCTGAAATTCAGTTTTTGCTGTTCCATGGATTATTTAATGATTTAATGAGATAATGTTGCTACTATGTATTTTGGTGACCATTGGTTGTGCCTGATATTTTCCTGTTCTAATAGATACCTGAGAAGGACTACTGCCTGGGTCAACAAGGTTCTGACAAGCCATCTGGATCGCCTGATTGGCCCGAGCAAACTGAATGGGATCCACTAAGCCCTGATGACCCGCTTGGCTATTAGGATCAGACACGCCTACTAGGTATGAAGCCTGTGAATAGGAAGAGCAAACACATAAACCCACATATGTACACGTGTGCATGTGCAGATGCACACTGAGTTTGCAGTATTTAAACACAGATTAATGTGTGTGAGTAGCAATATACTTACATGAATAGATAAATGAAAAACACAGATGAAGTGAGTACAACAAAATCAGAGGAAGACAAGATGTGCTAGATGGGTAGATGAAATGGCCTCTTACCTGTCCAGCAGCCTCAGTCAACCCACATAAAGCTTTAGAGGCCACGCCCACACAATCTCCAAAAGCTTGAACATCTCCTGTCTTGCAATTATGGGAAATACCAGCCATAGATTCACCAAGGACCTATATACACACACACATGCACGAACAGAGAGATGGATGCACAAACAAAGCAAAAAAAAAACCATTTATTTGGTCTGTCAACAATCTTACAAATTTGTATGCAAACACATGAGGTGACCTACCTTAGAGTTCTCCATCACACTCTCAATGCAGTCAAAGTACGACACATCATTTACTGGCTCGTTAGGGTTGTCTAAAAATCCCCTCACAGCCTAGAAAATGCACACACAAATATTTCCATTCCTGTTGGTAGCACATTCAGTGGGTTATAATAAACCATCCCCTTCGAAATATTCCCATTTTTTTATTGGTTTATAAAATGCATTTCTTCCAAGCCCTACCTACTCAATGCAACCTAGAACATCCAACTGAAAGATGATATACAGGTGCTGGTCATAAAATTCGAACATCGTGAATAAGTTCAATATTTCTTGACATTCCTTTCAGAAAGTGAAATTCATATATTATATTGATTCATTACACATATAGTGAAATATGTCAAACCTTTATTTTTTGGAATTTCGAAGATTATGGCTTACAGATAAGAACCCTAAATTTGGATATCACATAAAACCAATAAAAAAAGCATATTTTAAACAGAAATGTCAGGCTTTTGTGAAGTTTTATTAATTGTATGCCATAATCATCAAAATTCCAAGAAATAAAGGGTTAATATATTTCACTCAATATGTGTAATGAATCTATATAATATATGGATTTCACTTTCTGAAAGGAATGTCAAGAAATATTGAACTATTTCACTATATTCTAATTTTATGACCAGCACCTGTAGCTACAGTTCAGAAAAAAGATTCACCCCCCAATGTAAAGCCTTTGAGACATTTTTGTAATGCCTGTCATGCCACAAATCTGAGATCCCTTGAAAGTGGCTTGCCACACATAGTGCCTTGCAAAAGTATCCACCCCCCATGGAATTTTACCTATTTTGTTGCATTTCAACTTGTAATTTAAATGTCTCTTAATCTTATGTTATGTTATGTGATAGAGCTGCACAAAATAGTCTAAGTTGGTACATACATATGTATTCACCGCCTTTGCCATGAAGCCCCAAAAAAGTCCTGGTGCGACCCAATTATTTTCAATAGTCACATAATTAAGTCCACCTCTGTGCAATCAGTGTCACATTATCTGTTAGTATAAACACACCTTTGCTGAAAGGCCCCAGTGACTGCAACACCACTAAGCAAGAGGTATCACTCCATGAAGACCAAGCAGCTCTTCAAACAAGTCAGGGACAAAGTTGTTGAGAAGTTCAAGTCAGGGTTGTGTTATAAAAAAGTATCCAAATCTTCAACGAATCCCAGAGCACCACCAAATCCATCATCATCAAATGGAAAGAACATGGTACTACAATAAACCTGCCAAGAGAGCCACCCAACAAACCTCACAGACCGGGCAAGGAGGGCGTTAATCAGAGAGGCAGCACAGCAACATGAAGGAGTTCCACAGCAGAGAGTGACCAAATGGACCACAATAAGCCGCACACTCCACAGAGCTGGGCTTTAGGCATGAGTGGCCAGAAAAAAGCCATTACTTGGCATTAAAAATAAGAAGGCACATTTTGAGTTTGCCAAAAGACATGTGGGCAAAAAAAAAATCAGAAATCGTCATGTCTGGCACTAACAGTTATGCATGCTGGAGGTTTGTTATTTTATCCTATTTTTGTTTGCTTACTCTATGAAAGAAATGGTGCAAACTCTCAAACAATCCATTTTAATTCCAGTAAAACATGAAAAATGCCAAGGGAGGTGAATACTTTTGAAAGGCAGTGTAGTCAGTTGCACTACCAAGCAATGCTCCAAGAACATTGGTATTTATGCACTGATTATCACACCAATTACAATTAAACAGGTGGAAGCCAGTAACCATGGTCTGTAAGAGAAATGGTGGTTACGAACACCTGACTGACTTTACAAATATTGTCAAAACGGGTTATTATTTTCAGATTTTCTTGTTTTTTTTCATTATTATTATCATTTTAAATTGCAACTATGATCTCTTTCACTTGGATGTTATAGATTGCATTGAGTAAGTAAAGTTGGGAAGAAATATAGGTTTGTATGTTTTAATTTAAGGCTGTAAAGCAAAATAAAATGTGAATATTTCAAATGGGGTGATTTTTTTCTATATCCACTGTAAATACAAACACTGCATGAGACTAACGAGTCAATCATGTTTAGCATATCATCTGAACAGTAATAAGGATGTATCCGTTTTTAAATAACATTTAAAATATATAATGTGTTACACTTCTAACACTATTCCCATATAGTAATTCACTTTTTTACCCCCAATTCCATCTGGTGCACTTTACACATGCTGTTAAAAATAAGTTATTTTAAAAGAAGCAGAACAGAGTCAAATCAGATCAAGCTCTGTCAGGTTTAGCAATTTAGACCAAATTCTGATACTGTGACACCTTTGGTAAATGCTGTGATAATAAATTTGATCAATATTGAGAGCTAGAAAAGGAATGAATGAGTGATGTACCTCCAGCTCTCTGAGAGCATTGTCACACTCTTTCTGCCCTGGAGCTTGCTGTGTACATAAGGTGATCAACTGGTTGATGCTGTCAGTTACAGACCTGGTAAAAGAAAAGCAAAGGAAGAGGCCTGAATTAGCATACTTTTAAGATGAAGGTAAGTGAGAGACGGCACCACCTAAGGTGACCAAAAAATTAAAAAGGGCTTTACAGCCGTTTACTATGTTTGGCAGACTATGTTTGAAATCTTGTTCATGTCTCATAAGGCATTTAAACATCAAAAAGACATTTTAGCACTAACTGAAATTTGTAACTTGCTAGTAAGCTATATTCTAGCTAGATTATAGAACCACCCCCTCTGCCCTAAAACTACACACAAATACAAACAAACCTGGCAGCAACTGCAAGCAGGCTCTTGGCATTAGCTGCTCCAGGATCCACAGACAAAGACTTGGCAGCCAGCAGGAGTTTACTGGAGGCCATGGAGATATTCTTGAGATTTCCAATTACCTGTAGCTGATCGTCTTTGCCCTATAAACAACGCAAATCAATATAAACAAAGCAAAAAACAGTAGGGTTAGGAAATCCTTTCCGTAAGGTTTAGAATTCACACAACATTTTACATTCTACTTTACATTTCCATCTGTTTTCTACCCTCTACTTTATCATTCCTCTCTAAATGCTTTATGTGATAGATAATACACATAAGGTCCAGATACAATTTTGTCAAGATCTCGTTGGTTTAGAGTCTAAATACAATATGGTTTGGATTTGAATTTGACAAAAAATTATTTGGTTCAGGGTCAGATCAAAGATTTTAAGATTTTAGGCCCAAATCCAGATCTTCAATGTCGTTAAAAATCCAGGATCAGAAAAAACTCTAGACTTCTATGAACAGACAGCAGGGAAACATGAGCTTACACTAAGAGAATTCTAAACCACTTTACTGAACAGCTTGTCCAATCAGGTGTTCAATTTCCTAACATTCAGCACCAATTCACAATTTCAAAAGACAAACAAACATGCCTGTGTGTGCCCAGCCATCTCGATGCCAGCATCTAGGAATTCATCAAAGTCATCGCTGAACTTTCCGGATGCATCAGCAAGCTGGCTGCTGGTTCCTCTTGAGGCATGGACAACATCACCGGCAGATTGATTAAGATCGGCCGCAGTCTGATTTAAATCACTCTGAGCTTCCTGGAAGGACTTACTGCACGGAGGGAGCTGAAAACACAAATGTCATGGTAACTGACTGAATGAATAGTGAATGCATCTAGATCTATGACTCAAACCTCTCTCAAACAAAAAAAGTAGAATTTATTACTCACCGTCTCCACCAGCAATTTCTTGCTGGCTTCACCGATGCTCTTCAGAGCCATATCAACATCCTTTTGCCCTGGAAGGCAATTCACACATGCGTTGAGGGAGTGGGACACGGACTTCGCCACCTAACACACAAATGGAGAGAGGAAATGCTACGAGTAAGGCAAAACAAACTGCTAATCTCATTAAAAAATAATCTTTCACAACTAAATATATAGTACAAAGAACACGTTTCCAGTTTGAGGACAAAGAAAGGGGCTAAACTTCTCTACAATCAGACATGCCCTTTAAATGTAACCCTTCAATTGCTCTTCTGTAAGACTGGACATGAAAGGCTAGCCTTCACTCTCCACATGCATCAACTGAGCATTGGAGGCTCATGAGGTACTATTGCATACCTGTAAAATTACAGAACACCTGGCATTTTGGAAATATTCAAAGACAGTTGGTCATCTAGCCATCACAATAAAGTCCTTGTCAAAGTTGCTCAAATCCTTATGTTCAATATTGTTCTAGCTTCAAGAACTGACTTTTCCAATTGCTGCCTAATATATCACACACCCCCTGACAGGTGCTACTAGAATTAAGTCAGTGTCATTCATTTTAGTGGTCAGCGGTGGTAATGATATGGCTTAATGATTAAGTCATTTATCTATTTAGCAATATTATCCCCATACAATTATTCAATGGATTTCAAATAGAAAGGATAACAGTTTTTATGTTATGCATTTCATACCTTGGCCATGTGGTGGTGCTGAATAGCATCCTGGTACACTTGCTGACATTTAAAGAAGCTGAGAAAATAACTGAAGGAAACTTACTTCACTAAAAATGAACCATTCCATTAGCAAAAGCTGCAAGACTTGGCCTGTGCTTCTATGCATGTTCTAATTTTTGTTGGGTTTTCGCAAATAGCTCAGATAGCTAATTATCCAAGCCCAACTCATGATGAGCTTATTTCCCCACCATCAAACACACAAAGAATAATGGCCTCGTTTTGGGCACATACAGTTCAGATATTGGAACACATACCTGTGCTAGTCTCTGTTGGCTTTCTGTATCACCAGGGGCTACCAATGCCTCTTTGGCCTCTGAGATTAATATTACAGAGCTTTCCATGACCTCACGGGCTGAATCCAACATGGATGAAGCAGTCGCAGGGTCAGAGGTTGCTGCGGCCACACCCCTCGCTGCCTGTGCAAGTGTCTTCAGAGCCTGGGCTGTCTCTCTTGCAGCAATACCTGCAGGTTTGTACCCACACATACATATGGATTAGCATGTATACTTGGGTACTACCGATTCTCAGCTGAGTGTTTGTCTCTTACCTGTGTAATGTTCATTACCCTGAGCAGCACAGGTAAGCAGCTGAGCCATTGAAGAGCCAACAGCTTTTGAAGAACTGCCAAGGTCTTGGGCACATTTCTCCAACTACAGCACAAATAAATGCACACACATACACACACAGAAAAAATTAAATATGTTTTCATAAAATGCAAGACTTGTGGTAACTACTGATAAGACTCCACTGACAGATTCTCCTGGCAAAGGTTTGAGCTGTTGATTGGCAGCAGCCATCTTGGAATCCTGGAGTTCATTTCCCAAAGACTGTACAGCAGTAAGGGCAGAGTCTATTTCCATTGGCCCACATGCTTCATGAGCCTGGCAAACAGGGGCGAAAAATCCATATTTATTATGTAAGAACAAATGAAATATGTAACCTGGGTAAGAAAATTAAAGAATAACAAGATTTAAAACTTTTAGTTTATTACACTATTAAGAAACAACAATGGGAGAGCAAGAAAAAAAAATCAAGTTAACATGACACAGGAAATTCTGCACTGCACTTGGACATTTGTCAACAAAGATAGAATACTTTCCCCAATAAATTCCCTTTCAAAGAGTCTTTTGGTGTTGTATTTGGAACCTGCATTCAGTGCAAAGAACCTGAAAGAGCTAATGTACCGTTTGTGCAGCAGTACGAAGTTCTGCCAGACTTGTGGCCAGGTTTTTAGCACACTGGCCCAGCTGCATGGCTGCCGCCTGGTCTGCCACTGTCGGGACAGAGGACTTGGCTGAAGCCACCATCTTACTGCCGGGCTAAAAGATTGAATACAATACAAGCACTGTGAGAGTGAGACAATGTTAAACAGACAGAAGGAAATTAAGCAGAGGTCTTTATATGTGGGGCAGATGCTCAGTGAGTTATTCTCAGATATTCTAAGCAAATGGCTCTTACATCACTGAGAAACCAGTTCAGTTTTAAAAAGAGAAGGGATGAGGACATAACATTTGATGAAAAACTTGTTTTAGGGGCTTGGACATTCCAATAGATACCTGGAGGAAGTTCTGGCTGGCGATGATAAGGGCAAGTTGGGCACAGCCATCTTCAGGTTGGCCCTGACTGCCTCGCACACCCTGCACCAGCTGAGGAATATGGTCAGCTACAGCCTGAAACACACATGTATTTATTGGGATCGCAAAAAATCCAACCAACAAAGAACCACTGCTGCTTTGTTTTATATTATAAGCAAAACAGATTTTTTTTTTCTCAAAGATATTTTTATTGGGTTGGAACACTGAAGAGAAAAAAGCAGCAAAAGGACATACAAACATTCCAGTGCAGCAAGTAAAACTACAGGGTGTGTTTATGCGAAAAGAAAGAAAACAAGAACAGAGACCTGCCAAGTACAGGCTGAAACACCCTCCCCATGTATGTCCCTTTTTTTTCCTCTCTTCCCCCAAGTAATCCGCAACCCATCCAAAAACTAAGCTTTTTGGAAAAAAAGCCAGGTAAAAAAAAAAAAAAAAACAAGCAAAAAGATTTACTGGGTAGAGTGATAAGTCGGGTGTACAACATGAAGGCAGGAAAAGCAATTCAAGAAGTGCCCCCACAATTTGTAAAATTTTTCATTGGTATTGCTGATTGAATAGCGGATCTTTTAGAGGCTTAAATAGGACATAAGGTGTGTCCGCCATTGATCATGAGTGGGCGAGGCAGCACCCTTCCATCTTAGTAGTACTGCCCGTCTAGCCACAAGGGAGGCGAAGGACAGTGTACGGCACTCAGATGAGGACAGACGAGCATCTGTCTCTCCAGTGGTTCCAAAAAGTGCAATTAACGGATTAGGGTCTATATGGTGTTCGAGAATTAGAGACAAGGTTCGAAACACATATCTCCAGAATCTTTCAAGATTAGGACATGATCAAAACATGTGGATTAGAGAGGCTTCCTCTCTCCCACATTTGTCACAACAGGGGTCTACATCAGGATAAATACAGGATAACTGGGATAAAAGGCATCTGTGTACCACCTTAAATTGTTGAAGGCAATGTCGAGCACAAAGGGATGTAGAATTAACTAACTAAAGAATGGAATGCCATGTTTCTTCAGACAGGCCATTTTAATCCTATTCATTGAGGAACCTTTCATACCTCCTAATTTGTCATATATAAAGAAAATGAGCCCCTTACGAGTTGGACTTAGGGTAAAGAGCTCATCCTCTACCCCTGCCATTGGTGCAGTAGGAATATTTGGTATCTGAGCTTGGAGAAAGTGCCTAGTCTATAGATATCTGAAAAAATGTGTACGCTGGAGATTAAACTTTTCAGAAAGCTGAGCAAAAGATGCAAAAGTGTTATCTACGAACAAATCCTTGGGTCAGATAAGGATGGTTGAAAGAAAGGGTTTTGTAAGATGGGACTCAGAAGGGAAAAAGGGCCAGGGCCAAAGCAGATGAGTCTATAGCAGAGTTTAACTCCATGTACACCCAAGATGGGCAATCGTCTTTGTTCTGGAAGTGGACTCAAGATATGATACAGCACACATTTGCTGCCATATAATAGTATCAAAAGTTTGGCAGTGCCAGGTTGACGTTACTTATGGATTTTTGAAGGTGGGCTTTATTCAAAAGGGGGCGTTTACCTCTCCATATATAAGACATATAGATATAGCTGAATCTAAAGAGTCAAAAAAGGATTTGGGAATAAAAATTGGTATCAATTAGAAAAAGATACAAATATTTGGGAAGTATGTTCATCTTAATTGAGTTAATTCTTCCTACCAAAGAGGTAGAAAGAGGAGACCACGGTGATAGATACTGTTTAGTATTGTTTAATAAAGGAAGGAATTTTGCCCTAAAAAGCCAGCTATGCTTTCTTGTAACTGTTATACGTAGATAAGTGAACTGATTTCCTGCTATTCTAAAGGGGAAAGCAGAGTAGTCATACACTGGTGCTTTTCCATCTATAGGAAACAGCTCACTTTTATGTAAGTTGAGTTTGTAGCCTGAAAACTGACCAAATTGGTTCAGAACCGAAAGCATTGCGGTTATAGATGTTTTAGGGTCTGAAATAAAAACCAACAAGTCATCTGCATACAAAGAAACCTTATGTTCAACTCCTTTCCTCCAAATCCCATCAATCTCCGCACAGCTCCGAAGTGCTATGGCGAGCGGATCTATAGCCAGGTCAAAAAGTAAGGGGCTTAAGGGGCATCCTTGGCGGGTTCCCCGTTGGAGGGTGAAGGGTTGCGACTGTATGTAATTTGTAAAAACTGAAGCAGTAGAACACTTATATAGTAGTCTTATCCATGCTATAAATTTCAAACCAAAGTTGAATCTTGCAAACAGATACTCCCACTCAACCCGATAGAAAATCTTCTCTGCATCCAAGCAGAGAATGCATTAGGGGATCTGACCTGGAGGTGTCCATTATGTCAAATAAGCGGCGAACGTTGAAATAGGAGTGATGGTTCTAAATAAAGCCAGTTTTATCCTCAAATATAATAGATGGCTAAATATTTTCTAACCTGCACACCAAAACTTTAGCCAGGATTTTAGAATTGACGTATAAGAGAGAGATTGGCCTATAGGATGAGCATTCCTCTGGGTCTTTGCCTTTCTTTGGAACAAGAGCAATACTGGCTTCGTAAAAGGACAGTGGAAGTTTACCACATTTCCATAAGTCGGAAAGGGTTAAACATAGTTGGGATAGAAGCAATGATGAGAATGCCTTGAAAGATTCAACTGGAAAACTATCGGGTCCTAAAGATTTTCCAGACTGGAGAGAAAAAAATAGCTGCGCTTAACTCTTCTTGCATTATAGATTCATCTAGACTATTCTTGCTATCAAGAGAGAGCCTAGGCAAATTTTATGGCTTTAGAAAATTGTCCAGTAAGGTTCTTTCCTGTGGGGGTTATATATATTTATAGTATAAAGCTGAGAAAAAAAGGTCTTGAATGTATCATTAATTTTAGAGGGATCTGAGGTAATTTCACCATTAGCCATTCTGATTGGTGTAATGTGATGTCTTGCCTGAAACCCCCTTAGCTGGTTGGCCAGCAGGTTACCTGATTTGTCGCCAAGAATATAGAACAGATTCTTACATTTTAGCAGCTGACGTTCGGTTGAACATGTTGAAAGGAGATCAAATCTGGTCTGAAGCTCCACGTGCTTATTATATAAATCCGGATATTTTGTTTTCGCAAAGAGCAAATCTATTCCTTTAATTTGCTTAGCTATTTCAAGTCATTCTATACTGGCCTTTTTTGTGTTTGCAGTGTAGGAGATCATTTGTCCTTTGAAAGGAAGGCTTTCATTGCATCCCAAATCACTAGGCTAGACGTATCTCCAGTGGTATTAGTTTGGTTATTTGCTCCTTCATGAATTTTAGAAAGTTTTCATCCGCTAGAAGAGTAGAGTTAAAGCGCTAGTGCCGTCTGGACTGAGGGATATCAGGGAGAGTAATAACACAACAGGGGCATGGTCTGATATTACTAAGCTCTGGTAATTGCAGGATTGGATCCATGAGTTTAATCAATTGTAAACGAGAAAGTAATCAATCCTAGAGTAAGTATGGTGTACCTGTGAGAAGAAAGAATACTTCCTTTCATTAGTATGTAAACTGCGCCAAATATCAGAGATACCACAGTTAGATAGGAAGGAATTATAAAAGAAGTAGATTTACTGAGACTGCTGGGGTTGGGAGAGGATTGATCTAACAAGCCAGCAGTTAAGGTCACCAACAAGAATGAGAGAATATGAGCTCAGATCAGGAAGCAGTGAAAAAACACGTTGGAAGAAGTCTACATTATCAGCATTGGCATTGCAAAACAGATTTTTAAAATAATATTTTAAGCTGCTTATAAAATATTGCAAAATGTATATTTACACATAATAACGTTATCTGCACAGACAGGCACAGTTTCTTGGTATTTAAGAATCTAAAAGTCAACAAAGGACAATACATTTAGTCAGACAAGAGCAATTGAACTAAATCCAATACAAATCAATGTAATTTTTGACCATGTAAAATTATATGAACTGATATAATCTTTTGTGTGGAAACTTGCCTCTTTCAGTTGGGGCGGATATAGTACAAAAAAACATGCAACATACCTTGCAACTCTGAACCAGTTGTTGGTGGGCAGCAGTGTTCTTGTTGGAGGCTGCTGCATTCTGGGATGCAGCGATGGTCTGAGTGGCAGCTGCAGCTGCTTGCTTTGCTGCATTCTGAAACAAGAGTGTGTTTTTCTAAAGCACTAACTTAATTTTTTTTTAACCCTGACCTCATATAACACTTCTTATCTAGAGGAATTTTGGAAGGTAACCATCTGAATGAATATCAAAAACAGTAATAAAACTTGCCTCAGAAACTCAGTTCATACTCACTAGCTTCATCATCAGTGCTAATCTTATTTACACAGCACTCAGGCCAATGCTATTTAGGGAAATCAGTTGTGCAGTCCAATACAGACCTCTAGCCTGGTAATGAGTTTCTTCTTGATGGCATTTTGTGCAGCCGCATTGGTGGCCACACGCAACCCCTCTGCTGCCTCTCGCAGTTTCTGCTGCTGGTCCTCATTCTCTGGATAAGCCGCGGCTCCCTGAATTACACACAACATGCAATGGCAATAAAAATGACATACAAGGAAAAGAAAGGAAATATAAAGTAATAGTTTGGATATTTACAGATCTTTCCACACTACAAAATGGACAACACACAAAACACTGCTCAAATTCATTCTTCAAGATGGCTGCCACAATGTTGGTGCTGATATTAGCATTGCATAAAACACAAACCTAACATAAAAAGGTTAAGTTCACATATTGAATTTACATGCAGTAGATATCAGTATGAGGAACAATAATAATAAAACAGGATAAATGAAGGATAAACTAAATGAATTGAACTGTTCAATCTACATTTTGAACCATCAGACTAAAGGGAAGTTCTGCGTTTGGTCATTCAGAATCGTTTGTGCCTCCATGAACACAGATTCCTCATATAAAGACTGAAGGTAGTTAAACTCCTTTCTCTGTGGAATCTTCATGGCCTTTTGGATAACACTAGCTGTGCTGACTAGCTGTTCCCACCCCATACTTGTATCCAGTTCAAACAGACAAGTTTGCCATTTACACCATAAAGCATTCTTTAAAAAGTACATTCTTTTAGGAGCTTCAAACAAAGGTTTTCAACACACGTGAAGAAATAATTAATTGGGACACCCAAAGGGAATATGTACTGGACTATGATTACCAACTTATAAACTTTGGATTTGTTTTCCTCATACTCACAATTAAAAATAATGTCTACAAATATGTTTGATTTTAGAGTGGTAAAAGTAAGCCTTTCCTATGTAATAAACAAAGGGCATAATTTGAACTTATTTGCTCAAACATCTATTTTCATGTTAACTGGGGAGTTCACACACTATTGGGGGACCCTTGTGTTAAGAGAGATACAATCAAATTAACAAAAACAATTAACAAATTGCCTTATTACATGTTAAAATACCTTAAAAATGAAAAAGGAAAAATGCCATTTAATAAAAAAAAAAAATATTTTCATCTGTTCCAATATGACAAGTAATAGTAGACTGACGAGTGTTAAAAGACAAAAATAAATAAATAAATGATAAACATGCACATACCTTAATATTCTCCAAGCTTTTAGGAACTAAAAGGTAATGCAAGTCTATGCATCACTAGGTTAACAATTGCTACTGATAAACAAATGACTAATATTTACAAACTCCTAGAAGCATTTGATGGTCAGTAATGTAAGCACAAGTGTATGAAAGAAATAACAGATATACATTCAGTAAAGGTCAGTTAAAGAGGCATTGATCTCCTCTGCTCCTCTGAGAGCACTGAATCAAATGACGGCAAGTTACAGTTAAAAAATTAAAAAAAAGACTTCTTAAAAGTCTATTGTAATTACTGAAATGAATACATGCATATAGACGAACTTAAGAGTATAGCGTTAGATTTGTCCTAAAAGTTGCACACACAAAAAAATGCTGATTTGAGTGAATCATATTCTTTCACATGCGCAGACATTAGCTACCACGTGCACAGAAGGGAGTCCTTGCGCACAAATTCAAGAACCACAATTAATTACCTGAACCTGTGAGCGAGAAGAAACATGAGTGCGAAATTGACATCAGCTAGTTAAGGACCTAGCTACTGAACACAGCTTAGCATTAGTTGTTTTCGACAGCTAGCTATTGCAGCTGAAAAATATATAGCTATTTGTCAAGACCAATTCATTTAGACATAAACTTAGAAGTATTAGAGCAGATTAGCATCCATTCACCTCATGAACACTGTGTACCGCACTATTTGCAGTAAATGAAGCGGTTGATCAAGGCACAGTTTTTGTAATTGAGGTGAAAATCATTAAGAGAGTCCATGCCTTCGTTGGTTCCCGCCCCTAAATTATCAAAATCAGATCCACACGAGCTCCTCTTAACGCAGAGGAGAGCTCACTGAGGCTACGTGCTTGTTGAATTTGTCCATATGGTAGTTAATGTCTGAGCGTGAAAGAATATAATTTACTCGTGGGCAGGTTTTTTTGCATGTGTGACTTCTAACACAAATCTAAATGTCATACTACTGCATCCGTCTTACCTTTGCAGCTTCTACCATGCGAGCAGTGGCATCAGCGAGCAACTTGGCAGCAGCAAGGAGTTTCTTAGAGTTATCCACATCAATCTCTACCTCTGCATCTGACCTCATAGCATTGACAAGGTCAGAGGTGGCTTGAGCTAGTACCCGCGCCTGTCTTACCATCTCACCTGAGAGGGCACAATAAGTATGAGTTTGGGGAGGGTGTTCAAATATATCCTGACAAGCAAAAAAGCTAAAACAACACAACAAAGAGTGTTATTAATGTAAGACATATGCTTTTCTTCCAGTTGCATGTTTAATGCATATAAATATGGCAACTGGATTATTTATCAACATGTACTTTTGGCCATACCATGCAGCCCTTTTACACAGATAGTATATGAAAAATAGTAGACGTGTAGGATAGAGCTATACAGCTTCCTCACCAGCATCTCCCATAGAGCTAAAGATGTTCTCTGTAACGTTCATGATGGTGTCAGTGGCCTGGTCATAGCGACCAATTGGTTCACCGCGTGAGGTGTAGTTCCGCACATGTGTTAGGAGGTCTGCCAGAGCCTGGGTGACCACAGTAGCAGCAGCACTGACTGCCTTCAGCAGCTCTCCATCATCAGTGGCAGAGAGGCAGGCCTTCACACAGCCCTCCACTGAGCGGTCCACCAACTTACCTGCCTCAATCAACTGTTCTTGACACACAGGAGAGCTGATGGTAGGGCTCACCACCTGAAAATTAAGACAAGCAGGATTACAAGGACATCCAAAAACTTTTACTGCAAACAGCAAACAAAAACAGAACATTTTCAGATCAGAAAGTTTTCATTTGTCCTCTATCTTCGTAGGTAAAGCCTTTATCACTGAGGTCTCCTATGGTTAAGGGCATAAAAAGTGCACTAGTATTACTGTAGCTTAATGCTACACTACTATGAGAAACTCCAAATGGGACCAGAAGAAATCTGCATTATTATAGAGGCATTGTCATGTCTCGTTTTTGAGACGTGGCCCAAACTGAAGGGCTAGACCCAATATAGACTGAACTGTAATCTGCATGCCTAAAATCCTCACACACTTGCCTCAAAAACATTGTTGTGGATAGTGGTTAGGACCTTGCCCAAGGAACACAGACCAGGCTCCACAGAGGAACCTTGATGAAGATACCTTCCCTACTACTGTGCCCCCTGGGTGCTGTTGTTGATGGCTGCCCGATGTGTGGGTGCATGGGGGATGGGTTAAAATGCAGAGGTCACATTTTAGTGTGTGTGATTGGAGTCACTTTCACTAATACTACAGAATGCTAAACTGGGAGCCTTTTAAAATCTGAATGAAGAAAAATTGTTGGTGTTCAAACAATGCATGGTTGAAAGGGCTAATAATTAACAGAATGCATATTCTCCAAAATGCATTGCTACACCTATGGCTTCTACTACTGATTATGCCCTTCATATATATATGTCTTCATATAAGGTATATGACACCCCTACTGCATAACAAGGAGATTATGTTGTTAATGTTTTAAAAATGTCTCCATTTTACTGACAGAGTACACTAAAGAATATGCGGCACATTAGGACGAAGCAGACCCTACCTTAGCACAGGCCACTAGCTGTGAAGTGGAAAGGGCACACTGTGTTGCAGCAGCAATGACCCTGTTCTGCAGAACTGTATCCTCAGACACCTGGGCTACATTCTTAGCCTTCAGCACCATCATGGCTGCTGCATTAGCAACAGCCTTAGCCAGGTTCATCAGAACATCCTGGAATGGTCAAAATGAGAATTACATGCATCTACACATAGATGTAGAGACACAAACACACAGATTCATACACCGAGTAAAAAAAAACTGAAATTTGTACCTGGAACCTTTCATCAGTTTCATTCTCTCCAATATGCCTGAGTAGGTCTCCGCTGGCTTGACCAATGCTGCCTGCTGCAGTCAAAACAGTCTGCCGAGGCTGTACAACACACATACACACATACCCACACACATGAGATTGATGGAAAAATGAAAACTATAGAGACAAAGACAAAAAATCCAATATATGTCACTCACCTCTCCTGAAGTAGGCTCCACAGCATTAAGCAGATCAGACACAGCTCCAGTTAAAGTCCTAGCAGCCCTCATCAGGTCCTGGCCGCTGCCCACCTCGTCCTCCATCAGAGCAGCGAGCAGCTTCACGCCCTTCGACATCTCCGTAAGGTTGGATGATATAGTTGTGATAGCACAGCCAACTGCTGTGTAGTCTGTGTCTGTCGGGTCACCTAGCATTGGAAAACCAAACCTCTGGTCATTTTTCTTTAACTTTCATAGCTTTTATTCAAAATGTCATTTCAACTTTTTTTTAAATTAGTCAGCTCATCAAGCATCTTTGACAGTTTAAAGAGTAGAATTTCATTCTGGAAAAATAATATTGTATTAAGGTTTTGTTTCTGTTAATAATAACTAAATCTTACAAGCTCAGGTTGCTGGATGTACAATTAAGTTTGCTAGCCATTCCCTAGCCCTCCATTAATATCTGGTTACTCCGTATCAGTGGTGTTGTGGCCAGAAACTGACCAACGATCAATTGCATGACTGACTACTTTACAATACAGTTGTGTACAGTGGGCAAAAAAGTATTTGGCAGTCATGGATTCTGCAAGAGGTCTAATGAGAGTCTGTAATGTTCATCATAGGTTCACTTCAACTGTGAGAGACAGGATGAAAAAAAAAATCCAGGAAATCACATTGTATGATTTTTAAAGAATTTGTTTGTATAATAGTACAGAAAATAATTATTTGGTCAATAACAAAAATTCACCTCAATACTTTATAATGTAACCTTGGTTGGTCAAACATTTCATATAGGTCTTCAACAGGTTTGCACAATAGCTGGTATTTTGGCCCATTCTTCCATGCAGATCTTCTCAGGAGCTGTGATGTTTTGGGGCTGTTGCTGGGCAACACAGACTTTCATCTCCCTCCACAGATTCTCTATTGGATTGAGGTCTGGAGGCTGGCTAGGCCACTCCAGAACCTTGAAATGCTTTTTTACATAGCAACTCCTTCATTCCCCAGGCAGTGTGTTTGGCTTCATTGTCATACTGGAAGATCCAACCACATTTCATCTTCAATGTTCTCACTGATGGAAGGAGGTTTTTGTCCAGAATCACATGATACATGGCCCCATTCATCCTTTCATTAATACGGATCAGTCGTCCTGTCCTCTTTGCAGAAAAGCAGCCCCAAAACATAATAATTCACAGTGGTTATGGTGTTCTTACAATGCAACTCCGCATTCTTTCCCCTCCAAACACGGCAAGTGGCATTTGAACCAAAAAGTTCCATTTTGGTCTCATATGACCATGACATCCAGATGGTCTCTGGCAAATTTTAGATGGACCAGGACATGTGTTGGTTGAAGCAGGGGGACCTTTCGAGTGCTGCAGGATTTTAATCCATGATGATGTAGTGTTACCAATAGTAACCTTTGTTACTGTGGTCCCAGCTGCCTTCAGGTCATTGATCAGATCCCCCTCGTGTAATTCTGGGCTGTTTCCTCACTGTTCTCAATAACATTTGTACCCACAAGGTGAGATATTGCATGGAGCCCCAGGTGGAGGGAAATTGTTGAAATTGACATTTCTTTGGAGATGAGCATTTTTTTAAATAGATGCAAAAAGACTCACCTGCTGTAAGATTAACCACTGAGGCAGTACCAGCTGTGATGGCGTCCACCTGTGAGTGAATCTCATGTTTGGACTCATCCACTTTGTTCTGGATCCACACTTTGGAAGCCTATGAAGTTAGGGTTAGGGAAGTTAGGTGTGTGTGTATGGTTGTATTACTGGGTCAACATTATTTATACAATTATTCAACATTTCTGAGGATCAGGACATTAAGAAATATTTCAAATCAGCATTCAAAGTAGAACAAGGTAAAAGAAACCCCCTCCATAATTTATAGAAAAAGTCAGCAAATTATCAGTAAAGAAGGTCGTCAACTTATGTCGTACTCGACATGGAGATTTGTGGTTACATTGCTGGCTCACCCCCGCCCTTTTTAATGGCGTAATAGTGAAAGTAGATTTAATAGAACGCTCGGAAAAGGGCAAAATTAAGGGAATATATGTCAGGAATTGTTCTTATGTGCTCCATTTGATGCACTTACCCAATACCCAAATGCAAGTCAAGGACCCACTGTACATTAACAAATACTAAACAATAAATGTAAAGCATAAGCTTTTATACATACTTTTCATATAATTTATTTTGTAAAATTTTTGTTGTAACTCTCCACAATCAGAGGCCACATTTAGAGTGATTGTCAGTAGCCTTAGTGTGTGTTCTCACCATATCGTCGCCCAATGGAGGTAATTCTTCTACTTCCTCCAGGTCAGACTGAGCTTGCTGCACTGCCTGCATGCTGGTGTTAATGGTTCCCACCAGAGCCTGCTGTGCTGCACTCTGGTAAAGGATTAAAAATCAATAAGTAAAAATGAGAGGTGCTGTAACTGACCATATCTGTAATATGTTTTATTGTATAAAGAATTTGTACACAATTTATTACTAGAAATTTTCTTTTTTCCACCAAGAGGAAGATGCCAAGTATGAACATGAAAATGACATTAGATCATCAGATCCCAGCAAAGAAAATGTAGACCTTTATAGGCAGTCAGTGTGAAGACAGATACAAGTGTGTAATGATCATCAAGAGGGTCAATAAACTGCCTAAAGTCTCATTCAATATCTACATCAAGAGAACAGTCAATCAGAAGAACAGAAAGAACATTTCTTTACAAGTAATTAAGGTATTTAATCTTTATTAAGATATAAAGTATCTAAAGTGTACATTATTGTAAATGTTCAGAGCAAAATATGGATTAAGGAGCACTTTGAAAAACAACTTAACAAAGCCAGTTGCCTGAAACCTCAAACTAAACAAAAAGCCATACATCAGTAGACATGTCTGCTGTGGTCAGATGAGTACAAGTTTCAGTTGGTTTTGAGTTAAAAAGAACATCAATTTCTCTTTGCCAAAGACAAAATGAGCTATGCAGACAGTTATCAAGGACAACTGCAAAAGTCAACATCTGTTATGGTATGAGGGAACAATTTCCTCTCACTATTACTAAATAAGAAAAAATAGCTTCCTGGCATGGATTTATTAAATTATTTATTTAGATGCCAATAGCAATCCCCACTTTAAGACTGCTTCAGTGTCTACACCATGGGTGACTTGCATATGTATGAAGGCACCACTGAGAACAGACATTGGGATTTCAAAGGGACGTGCTGCCATTAAGGGGACTTCTTCCTGGAAAATGCAAGGTTATTTCAGCAAGACAATGCCATTTCTCATTCTGCACATGTGTGCACTTGACTGGACTGTCATAATAATAAAACTTTTTATTTATATTGTGTTTCTCAAGCCTCCCAAAGTGCATACAACCCAAACAGAAAACAAAGCACAATAATACTAAAATAAACATAGAAACATAAAACTACAAAAAATGTAAATAAAACAAGGCAAAATGACTAAAACATGTAAATTAAAATATCTACATGCATAAAAAACTTCGTGAAGGGTAGATCAGACAACAGTGACCACAGCCTTGGATCACGCAAGAATAGGTCAAAACTCCACTGACAAAACTGCAACAGTAACTATCCTCAATTGTCAAACAAAACGTATATTTAACATGAAATAAAAATTATGTAGCACAGTGGTAAACACTCTGTACTGGCTTTTCTGAATGGATTGGTGGCACCAGATTCTGCATTTGTTTAAATTGAGTTGTTCAGTGAAAACATTTAGAAACTTTTTGTACTTATGTGTTTAAATAAATGTACTAAATCGGATATTTGACTAAATGCTACAAAATGTCCCAACTTGCCCCAAAAGTCTGTTTGTACATTTATTGTCTTACCAGTGGAGGCATGTGTCCGAGGTGCATTTGTCCAGTGGTTATCTGTTGCTGTGGAGATGGCATGGTGCCAATATTTAGAGTCTCTGGACCAACAGAGCTTGTCCTCAACACACCTGGCAATGCCACAGATCCATGTTCGACACGGCCAGCACGGTTGAACTGCTGCTGCAGAATAGTGGACCTGAGAGAGATTGAGAGAGAGAGAAAATATTAACTCTCACTTAGAATAGAACAGATAGAGATGGATAAACAAACTAGCTGCTCAGGTCAAGATCCAGGTCAGGCATTTATTATTCCGTTTAAACATTAACGTGAAATTCAATATTAATTTTATTATTTTCACTCCTACGTGAGAAGAATAATCACAAATATATATACAAATATAAATGTATATTCATTGTTTTCGGGAACTCCCTGGCTTGACAGAACTTGCACAAAGCAGTGTGCTGTAAAAGGTGACTGGTTGGAAAAAGTGATTCTAATGGGTAACTAGAGCTCTACTGAGATTGAATTCATTATTATTTTAGTGAAAGACGAGCAAGAGAGAACAAAAGGGGATGAAGAGGGAAAGGAAAAGAAAGGAGAGATAAGATTTTGTTCATCATTGTACAGTGCATGTTAGCCACGTCTGACCATGGATGTGCTTTCAGAGGTGGTTGCAAATATGAAAGGAAATGCTGCTTTTATCAGTGCTGATTAGAGAAAATATTGTGTTTTTGTAGGTGTTGCCTACTTCTTTGGAGAAACGGATTCCTCCAGCATGGTGGCTTCTTCATCACCCTCTAAACCAAAGCGGTCTTTACTTTGCTTCTGCAGGGGCATGAACAGACATTAATGTAATGCTAGAGGAAAGGAAGGGGGGAGTTCTCAACAGCTGCCCCAAACTCTAACAACAATAATGAAAACAAATTATAGCAGCTAAAATACAATCAAACAGGATAGAAAGGCATGTCTAATATGCTCAACCATGTTGCCACGGCCTAGCGTGACAACTTACCCTGAATTCACACCAAAAGCACACATGTAGTAAGTGACATGAATCACAAATACGAGGTAATTATTATACAGCAGGTTTCCATTTATCCTTGTAAAGCACATTTAATGAGCATGTGTATGATTATGGGCTATATAAATAAACTTGCCTTGCCTATTACAAATAAAGATGGGACAACATTGCAGGGAGGTACCTACCTACTACAACGAAAACTGACAAGTAGAAATAATGGCCTTAACTATATAAGCAACTGGCAGCAAAAAGTAAAACACATAGGAATATGAAGGAATAATGAAAATGATGTGTGTGGATGTGTGGATATATCCTATAACAGTGTAAGTTATACACCATAGCAAAATTTGCAAGACCTAAAATAAACACAACATAACATATGTATAGGGTCACATAGATAATCACATTCTATTAAATAAATATCACATTATATTAAATCAATACAGGCAAGCATATCAAACACAATTAGCAAGAATGTTACAATGTCATTGTTGGTTCTAACCTCATGGTTTTACTGACTAAGAGACATGTGTATCAACATCACCCCTAATAACAAATCTGCAAATAATTAAATAAACAAATAACAATCCTAACAGCAAGAGTTGCAAGCGAACAAGAGGAAAATGCTTTGATTAGCAAAACTGTCAAATAGTAATTGGTGGCGGGTATAATTATATCCCAGTATAATTTTATAAATTTAAAAACAAATAAATTAAAAACAAATTTCAAGTTACAGCTGACCTTTTTGAGGATGATGTCAATATAGCCAGCAATAAGCTGTGAGATCTGCTCCCCCTCTGTGGTCTGGACAGAATAGTAGCTTTCCTGATATTCCCCAAAATCCTACACACAGAGAGGACAACACGTTCAAACAATAATAATGATGAAACGGAACAAATAAGTACTATTGATTTATTAGTCACATCACAAACTTTGTGTTCCCGTGGAGTGTGTGTGTTTGAATTCAGTACCAGTGTAAAGCTCTTAGGAGAAGCAGCCCATCTTTTAACAGTGGTGAGCGGCCACTCCTGAACCACTTCTTTGGTTTTTTCATCCACTCGCATCACTGATTCTTTGGTTATGCCCAGCAAACGAGGTACCAGCTTATTCTTGCTCTTCATTTTCTCCTGAAAAATAAAGCCAATTTTAAAAAAAGAAAAAGAAAGAAATGCATGTTACTTTTTAAACATTGCTATTTATTTGCATGTTTTATAATAATATATGTTTAATAAAAGTGGTTTTAAATAATTTGCTTATTGGCCCAGTGCTGCATACTGAAGATATTAGAGACCTACAGTTTTTGCAATGAGAAATTTTTTCTCTCAAGGTTTGTCACAAAGTGATAAACATATTCCCTTTATCCCTAATCATGATCCCCTTACCTGTTACTAAGATATTTTAATGACTTGCAAAATGCACAATGTGTTGCAGGCATGAAATTCAACTTTTGTTCATCAGAATAAACCTAAAAGCTACATATTAGTTAAATAAAGTTTTGAGTTTTATAAACATTGCATTCTACAAAACTCCCCACATTTTTCAGAAAGTGTCTAACTGTTGTGGGATGTGCTGGACAAATGGGTCTGATGAGCCCCCATCTCTCAAATTACAGGACTTAAAGGATTTGCTGTTAACATTTTAGTGCCAGATATCACAGCATACCTAAGGGTTTTATGAAGTCCAGGTCTCAAAAGGTCAGAGATTTAGTGTGGGATATCCACATAAAGAGACTTTATGTATGTATTTAAAATATAATTGTAGCTATTTCAGATGCACATAAAAACTTAACTAAAAAAAATACTAAACAAATTCAATTCTTTAAAAAATATCTAGTAACTAAAAATAAGCAATTACCAAGTAATTACTGAATAAGAAGTCTTTTAATAATAATAATAGCATGTAAATCTCAGCAAATGAAAAATAAATCAGACAAATCGAGATCGAGAGAGAGAGAGCTATAGCGAGCAGATCTGGAGGTTGAATTCTTCTCGGATGATGAAAGCTTACATAAGGAGGTGGACTGACAACATGAAGACAAAAGGAAAGAGAAACAGAACTGGAAAAAAAGCATACACACACACACGCAAACACACACACCTTCACCAGGAAGAAAGAGACTCCATATGTTTTGAGTGATCTGGCCAGTTTCACATATTTCACTTTGGCTTCAATCTCGGTCATTTCTCCACAGGCCTTATGCTCCTATGAGATTGACACACATTAACGCAAAACATTAACTACACCACATTAACTACATGGTGAACATCATAGTCCCTCGTCTCTTATCATTTCCAGTAATGAAATCCTGTTGCAAGATTCTAAACATCTGAATTCAATTAATATGCCACTGAATTGTTATGGCGACTGTGAACTTGCACACACTTGAAAGATTTTCTTCTCAGCTCCTCTCTGCTTGATGTATTCTTTAGGTAAGAACTCCTTCAAGCTGAAAAATAAGATACATTTTCTTAGGTACAAAATAGCTTTCACTTGATTCAGATGTTATATATATATATATATATATATATATATATATATATATATATATATGCACTAATATATAAGAGTTCCAAAAATACACTACCAGTTAAAAGTTTGGACACATTAAAATTTTCCAGACTAACTGACCTTCAGTTTTTAAATGTAATAATGAATCACTATCTCTCTTTACTTAACTGGATGGTTCTTGCCATAATATGAATTTTAACAGTTGTCAAGTAAGACTGTCAGGATGGTTCCAACCCCATTAAGAAGCTAAAATGCCAAAAATGAACCCTGACAAGGGTGAAGTGAAAACCATTTCAGGTGACTACATCATGAAGCTCATTGAAAGAAAGCCAAGGGTTTGCAGTGCTGTCAACAAATCAAAGGGCGACTACTTTAAGGAATCTAAAACATAAAACACAGACTTTTTTTTCTTTCTTCACTATATAATTCCATATATTCCATATATGCTTCATATATTTGAGGTCTTCAATATGCATCTACAATGTAGAAAGTAGTAAAAATAAGGGAAACGTCGAATGCGAAGGTGTGTTCAAGCTTTTGACTGGTAGTGTACATCAGAGTTACTGCAGGAAGTTAAATTTAAACCCATCATTAATAAATACATTTGTAAAATTAATTGGTAATTTTTTTAAATGATACAAAAGAAAAGCAGAGTCTAGAATTACTAATGTAATTAATAAATTACTAATTACGAAATAAGTTATTCATATTTATTTCTTCACTTCTGCATTCAAGAAAAGTGAACACTCATGCACTGTATAAGCACCTGTGTGTTTTCTAGAGAATTTCAACAGTGATTGTGTTTTTCTGATTTCTCATGTGATTTTAGTCAAGTTTGCACAACATCTTGTGCAATGTGTAGTGGGCTTCACGTTATTTTATTAATTTATTCTATTAACAGTAAATGCAGCATTCTCAAACCAGGATGTAAACATCTTGTACAGACTAGTGTTAAGTCAAATAAATGGACCTTAGAAAACCTTATGAAACGTCACAATTCTTCACAGACCGTCCATCTTATTCTATGGACATGAATTCCTAGTGAATTGCAGGTTATATCAGCGATCAGTCCCACATTGGTCACATTTTTAGCCTTATTACAGTATGTTACACCTGGACCGTTAATAGAAAGAAGTACAACATGGAACCAATCCACACCATGCCATAAGATCATTTTGAGCTTACAAAGAAAATAACAAAAACTAGTGTTAAAACACATAGATCTTGACATTTCCCTTTTAAGACATTATTCATAAACTCAATGTTTTTGACATTAAGACTTAAAATTTTGATTTTCAGCAGAAACACTGATACATGTATTTAACAAACTTATCAGTCTCCAAACCTTCTGTAACACAAACACAAAAATGACACAAATCTAATCTTTAGATCAATGCTTTTAGAAAACGAATTGCACAAAGAATGTATGCTGAATCCGCAACTTACTCCAGAAATCCAACTTTGTGTTTGTGCTCTATATGAGTGCCGAACTGGATCTGCGTCTGAATGCCACCAAACTCACACGCTTTATCAAATGAGACAGGGTGAGAACCATTGAGAATGTCATCCCGGGCCTGTAGAAAATAAAATCAAAGATAAATAAGCTTCCTGCCTCATGAGAAATAATGCAAATGGGCCTTACTGTGAGGCAGTAGTGGCTCAACTGTGACTGTAAAAGATATGCTCATCAAAAGGAAACTCCAGCATTTTCAATGTAACGTTCATGTGTTGCATCTGTATCAGACCATTATTTACCAGCAAAACCATTTCAGAGGAAATATATTCTAAGCATGCCCAGTGATTTCATGAACAAAGACAATATGTGATGGATCTAACCTGGACATAAAGGAGATTAAGTTGAACAGGGTCCCGAGAGTCCACATTCTGATCAGAATAGAAAAACTTCCTTCTCAACAGCAGAGTTTCACTCTCTTCTACTCCTTGCTCTCGAAATGTACGCCCATGATCTAGCCAGTTTACTGAGAGAGCGCGAGAGAGAGCGAGAGAGACATATCATTAACTCACCATTAAGACAATATCAACGCTAAATGAGACATGATGCTTACAGTCATCATCTGTATGCAGTTTGGCTTTGAGTTTCTCCATCTTTCTCTCATCCCTGAGCAGAGTTCTGTCTTTCTTCAGTGTGCCCATCCCATCATCTTTTTTCTCCTCCACCACCTCCTGAATAAGGGAGTACTCCTCATAGTTGGTGATGCCTGTGCAGCAAAACAGGTGGAAAATGTAATTGCGCTCCGTGTACCTGTGTGTGCATAGGATTGCGCATTTTCCTGAGTTTATCACCTATTCTACTGCAGATGGTGACAAGCAGCTCTCCAACTGTTTTAGAGTCATCCACCATTATCGTCTTCACGGCACCATCCAGCATTTTAATCTTCTGAGGCCTTTGCTTTTTCTTATATTCTAGAATGTCCTGAGAGAGAGAGAGAGAGAGAGAGAGAGAGAGAGAGAGAGAGAGAGAGAGAGAGAGAGAAAGTGAGAAAGAGAAAAGAGATAGAGATAATAATTTGGTAATTCTGCCATGGAAACACAGGTCCTCAACTTACGACACACTCGACTTATGAGGACTAGTGGTTACAACGTTGCCCCCCCATTGTTTTTTAATAAATGCTGTGAAAGCGAAAGCAGATACAATACAACACTCAGAAAAGGGTGAAACACCTATGAACACAGCAGGAATAAAGGTCAGTAATTGTTCACTTTATTCCTTCACTGCATATGTGCTCCATTTGAGTCACGTAGGCGCTTATATTTGACACATTGAAATTTGACTTTCGAAGCATGCTGAGGAGCAGAACTGTCATAAGATGAGGACCCCCTGTGTGTATGCATATGCACTGCTCAAAAAAATAAAGGAAACACAAACAACATAATGCAACTCTGAGTCAATCACACTTCTGTGAAATCTAACGGTCTACTTAGGAAGCAACACTGATTGACAATCAGTTTCACATGCTGTTTTGCAAATGTAATAGACAACAGGGGGAAATTATAGGCAATTAGCAACACATCCCCAATATAGGATGTGTCCCCATATCCATGACTGTGGTATGAGGCCCCGACGTCCACAGGTGGGGGTTGTGCTTACAGCCCAACACCGTGCAGGACGTTTGGCATTTGCCAGAGAAACCAATGTTGGCAAATTTGCTACTGGCTCCCTGTGCTCTATACAGATGAAAGCAGGTTCACACCGAGCACATGGGACAGACGTGACAGAGTCTGGAGACACTAAAATTCTGCTGTCTGCAACATCCACCAGCATGACTGGTTTGGCAGTCGGTCAGAAATGGGGTGGGGTGGCATTTCTTTGGGGGGCCACACAGCCCTCCATTTTCTTGCAAGACGTCGCCTGACTGCCATTAGGTACCGAGATGAGATCCTCAGACCCCTTGTGAGACCATATGCTGGTGAATTTGGCCCTGGGTTCCCCCTAATGCTAGACCTCATGTGGCTGCCGTGTGTCAGCCGTTCCTGCAAGATGAAGACACTGATGCTACGGACTTTCCTGCTTTCCCTTTCACGCACCACAGCACAATGAAATGTGTCATCTGCATTTAACCCATCACACAGGCAGCAATCAAGAGGATTGGGGAGCAGTGAAGGGGGACGGGACCAACCCCTGAAAAACCACCCCATACCATTGTCCTGTTGCAGCTTTGATTGAAAGAGTAATTTCATGAGCACCTAAATTTGGTTTGATAATGCTAACTGTGATCTGACAGTGAATGCACTGATGGAGAACAGGGTCATTTCAGTAATGACATAATTACGAATTAGTAATTGACTACACTGTACCAGAGCAGTAAGTGAACTGGCCTAAAAATTCATCTGGAATCAGAGCGTTAAGCATGTACAGGCCCAACCACCCTGACAGTCATGGGGTCAGGTATGGGGAGACCAGAAAGGACATGTTTATTTCCGTGAGTGTCTATTGTGCCAGGCTCTGAGTCTGTCCTGGCATTAAATTCCACAAAGAGCAACTTTCTGTGTGGAGGTTGTCGAGGAACTAATCATTATAGGAAGGTGTAGTCTAATGTGGTATATTTGCTGCACTTTACAGTTATCATTGTTCTGGTTAATAATGTGGGCTTTCTTACTAAATGATGAACAGGTCTCCAAATTATTTCTGTACACCCGGAGGGGCAGTGAGGATCTGACCAACACCATGTTTCCATCAACACAATAATGCCATGAATGAACAAAGTTTCTAAATGACCTGAACTGGATGTTACATTTTGTTTTATTTAAATAAAAGTTGGACAGGAATAAAAATACATCAAAATGATTATCAAATGCTCATATTAGTGTAAATTCCTGCAAATTAATCAATTTATAAAAGCTCAACAATTCACCTGCAGCTAAAACATTTCCACAAGCTTCCAAAGCATTTAAGCCATTTATCCCGGTTTTGAATGTAATGGAGAGAGGGAAAAAGAGAGAAAAAAATCATAATCTCCCAGTTCACACACCACCACAGACAACAGATAAAAAGCTGCTGCTGAAAGCTTCATGCAACACTTTTTAATTTACGATAGTCCTTCAACAACACTGCATTCCCTACAGTGGTAAGTTTGCACAAACTTCAGAGACAAAGAGAGAAAACGACAACACAGAGAAATGCACACAGATGAACTCTCACTTTTCACTATGATTTTAATAACTCAGAAGTAAAACAGCCCCAGGTACTGTGATGAGAGATTTACCTCTTACACAAAACACACAACCTCCTCTAAAGAGGATTCTACTCATCATTCTAAGTAGTCTAAACAGAATAAGCCCAGTTTAATATAACAGGTAAGCACCTTGTCCAGGTATTTACACCTGTGACTTGCCAACCCTCCTCATCTCTGATCACATTTATACTCAAATATTCTCAATAGGGTTGTGTATTGCCAGCAACCTCATGATACAAGGGCAAGGATACTTGTCTAAATGATGAATATTGCTTAAAAACACAAGTATTCTAAACAGCTGAACTGTGCTTTATTATTTTTGAGCACAAAACTGAAAACTCAGGCCCACAAAATAAGATCACTCACTTAAATGTATTTATGGTTTCTAATATCCGAACTCAAAATGACACTAATTTTTGGCTTACTCTGCCTTACTTACTCGGTCTGTTTGCTGAAATTCCTACACCAAGTTGCCATCACAAATGCAGAATATTCTGTAGTCCAAACTTAGTAGCGAGTTTCCACAGTACCAAGGCAATCAAATGATAGTGTGTGTCCATTGAGTCAGTTCTGGTTGCAATGACAGAAACACATAACAGTAACAAGCAATAAACTAAAGTTTTGTATCCACTGTTCATCTGTGACACCAGTCAGCGATCCTGAGATTCACCCAAGCAGGACAAAACGATGGCATCTACATCACAAGCAGGCAGAATAAATAAGGGAATAATATCAGGTCTTTTATGCAAGGTGAACTGGCTGACTGGAAGGGTTGTGACTGTTGGCCACGCCTCTTGATGAAATTTCAGAATTCATGTACAAATAAATTTTATGATGCAGGCCTAAAATGAGCTTCCCCTGTTTGAAGGACTAGCAGCCACCACTGGCCAATGTTTCTAACATTCAGAAGACATTATTTCCTGGCACCATACAGCTGAATTGCACATCGTTTCCTTTTTAAAACAGTCGTTACACCATTGGACAGCTTCCCAAAGAAGTGATAAAGCTGGAAATCAGGAGGTTCCAGAACACCAAGAGTGAATTAAGATTAATAATTAAATACAAGGTGAGGTGATCAGAAAGCCAAACAGCCCTGGCCTAGAGTCCTGCAGCATCGGTTTGCTTAGTAATATAGTATAGCAGAACTAAAAGGATTTGTCAAGAGGGGGAGCTAATAAAGGCAAAGACTATGTTTATTTATACATTAATTTCATAAAGATTAAATGAAATAACTCATGATTATGGCATTTGGTATGCACTGACTTCACAAATGAAGTGGTTTGGTTTTAAAACATGTTATCTGAAGTAATACCATCAGAATACAATCATAATAAAAATGTTTAGGGTTGTTTTCAGTATAAATTGTAATCCACATTCAGGGTTTAATTCAATGTTAATTCAAGGACAGAACACTAAATAGCACATGTTGGTGATATCTGAAACTGACAGTGTGCGCACATGCATTAAAAACAATGGTCTTGATTTTTTAAAATTTAGATTATACATTGTGTAACAGCTTTCAGGATAAGACACATGAAGGAATTCTTCTAAAGAAGCTTATATAGTGTTCAGTACAAGGGCACGCACGCACGCACGCACGCACGCACGCACGCACGCACGCACGCACGCACGCACCCCTTCATGCTTACCCCATTTCTCAGCATGTAGTAATCCAGAGTGCGTCCCCCTTCAAGCCAGATACCTTTCCTTGGGTCTTCATCAGACAGAAACAGCCCATATTCTGAGGCTGCAACGCACACACACACACACCCTTTAGCAGCGTTCCAAAAACAAAAACTGAATATTCAATAAGCAACAACCATGAGATACTGCTGAACTGCAGTGATGAAAGTGCTTACCCTGTCCTGTCTGTGCCTCTGGAACTCTTTCTCTGATTACCCGGCACGCGTCATATACAGCAGTGGCCGGCTCAAACTGCATCGTTTTCACCACATTGCATTGCCTCACACAGATCTTCAGAGAGAGCGCCACCATCTTGCTACCTGAAATATTACACTCACTCTGCATGTGAGAGCGCGAGAGCAAGAGAGAGACTAATTAAACAATGAGTAATATTAGCAAAACAACAAAAATGTGTGAGCGTTCAATCACTAAAAAGGCTTTCTAAAAAGAACAAATATATATGATTATTGATATTATTATATTATATTACTGAATCCTATGCTTTATATATGGAATCTTCATCTTTGTTCTGGCCACAAGCTTTGTAGCCAAAAAGAAAAAAAAGTGATTACTACAGGGTAAAAACCCCACTAAAAAGGCCACTGAAAATAAAAGAACAGATGACGACATATTTAAATTATGACACAAAAGAAATGCTTAGTGCAATATTTACAATTAACAAGTTAGCACAAAAGATTTAAGACTCGGCCTGTATGTGACCCCAACTGTTACTTTCCACGTCCAAATACCACAGCCACATAACAGCTGCTCCAATTATGGGTTGCCACAGCAGAAACCAGATACATAAAATAATGTTTAAAACATCTTTAAAATAAATTTTAAAAATAACCAATATTAACTTCATATAAAACTGCAATGGCAATGATTCTAATTTAGCACAACCTTAAATTATTCCAAAAAGAATGGAATTGGAGGCTACAAATACAGCACAAAGACAGATACTGCACAAATACACACACAGTCCACCTTGTACACTTGGAACTGCTGTCCCTCATATCTCCCAGAACCAGATCATCCTTCACTGGGGCCTCCTTATAGTCTGTCCTAGACTAGTTCAAATACCATTGACCATGTCTATGTACTTTATCCAACATATGCATATACAGTACTAAACTTCACCTCGAACTGTAGGCTTCCTCCCGCTACATAGAGAAACTTAGCTAGTTTACTTTTATTTCTGGTTGTTATGTCAGCTGCCCTTCCTGAGTTTTGTCTGAAAGTTTCTTTCTCTAGTTTAATTTTTCCTTGCCTTACTTAATAAAGACTAAGATCACACATACACACAAACATACATACACGGAAAGGTACGGAATGTATTCAGACCCTCTTCAATTTTTAAACTCTTTGTAATAATTCAAGTAAATTTTTCATTTACACAAAGCACCCCATATTGACAGAAAAACTGTCAAATGAAGAAAAATTTTTGCAGATTTATTTAAAAAAGGAAAACTGAGATCATACAGTTGAACACTGAATTTGCATACAGGTGGTACTTTGCAATTTAAGCTAAATTAACTTCACTCAAACACTTCGTGATAGTGAGCATTTGTTCATCTTTAGCCAATTAATGAAGAATTGCCAGTGCCTGAAATCAGCAGCTTTAGGTTTGGATTTCTGCTTTATGTGCTAGTTAGTTATACTCCTCTTAATAATTAAATCTCCTAAACAATTCCTATAAGAAAGTTTACAAATAAAAAAAAATAAAAAAAAATCACAAATTATGATTTCAAAAGGTCTCAAAGAGAATTATACTTAATACAAACCATGATAATAGGAATGTTGGGACATTTTGAAAATACCTTTAAAATAAAAAAAATCTCTCACAATGCACTTAAAGTTTTGGACAAGAGCAAAATCAGGGTCAGAGTATTTAGGGTAGAGTATTTGAGTTAAACATCCACATTAAGCAGAAAGAATGGAACATTCACCAAAGGCTCAGTCTTTTGCAAAGATGGGCCATGGCTTATCCCCTCGTTACAAATTTTAGCTCTGCAAAGAATTTAGTTCTTTTATCATAAGTACATAACACTGGAAAACCTTAGTCAATTAACATCTGCACCAAGACATGCAATTGAGTTGTATTACATACAGTTCAGTTTATAAATAAATTCTATTCAATTACGAATAAAAACTACCAGCAGCTTCCCCACTGAGAAAGTATAGTCCACCACAGAGAGAAGAACTGTTAAGTATTAAATAGTAGCAATAGTAAAGAACAAAAGTTGCAAAACTGCAATTAGTATCTTCAGTTCCAAAAATATTTTCAAATGTAGATAAAAGAAAAGGAGACAAATGTTAAACATGCCCCTATCCCAACTTCTTTTATTTCTGTTGCAGAATAAAAAAAAAAAAATTTAAATCACAAAAACACAAGCACATTGTTCAGTAAAACATTTAAAGTAATTTCATTGTTCAAGCCCGATTCCAAAATACATGGGATGCTGTGTAAAATGTAAATAATTAGAGAACACAAACCTCGAATCTCTTTTATTCATGCTGCAACAAAGACCAATCAAATGTTGAAAGTGAGATCTACTGCTTCCATTTTACATTTAAAGGCATTAACATATCTAAAAGAAGTTGTAATGGGGCCACAAACAGCTGGAGGAATATTTAGCAACTTTTACTTTAATTGGCAACAGGTCAGTAACATGACAGTTTTAAAAGAGCATTCTAAAGATGCAGACTTTGAATATCAATTATCTACAGTACAAAATATCAAAAGATTCCAAGAATCTGGAGAATTCCCAGTTCACAAGGCACAAGTGTGGGGCAGTGGTGACCTAGTGCTTAGGACTTTGCCCCAGGGATCAGAAGGTTGCAGGTTCAAGTGCCAGCCCGAGTCCCCACTTCACTGCTCCCTGGGCACGGTCGATAGCTGCCCGCTGCTCCATGTGTGCACGTGTGATGGGTTAAATGCAGAGGACACATTTTGTTGTGGTGCACTGAGTGTTCACAATGACGATCACTTTCACTTCAAAGCTGAAAATCAATATTGGATGCCTGTTATCTTTGCGCCCTCAGGCAGCACTGCATTAAAATATGTGACAAAGATGATGAATGATTGTGAAACAACTCTCCCAAAAGTCTAGCAACAGGTCTTCTCAGTTCCCAGACATTTATGAACTGAGATGTATTGCTGCCATTAAACTAAATGAGCATATTTCTTCATTAGTTTAAATAATATTTGATGTTTTCTATATCCTTCAGCAAATAACAAAGGGTTGACTGGATTTGAAAATCTTTGCAACTTTTGGGGGATGTATTTTTTGTCAGTTTAATAAAGGTTCAAGACAATAGAATAGAAAGCAGGTTCTTTTTTTTCCTGTATATAAAAAAAAACTGTCCCAACTTTCAACAAATGGAGATTGTAGATAACTAGTGTGTTTTGTTGACATAAACAGAAGCAAGACAGAAATGCATAGATTGAGAGTTGAACCCAAGAGGAACCCAAAATAAAAATCCTTAAGAATTACCTGCAGTCACAGTCACACTGCCTGTAATGGGATATGGCAGAGATCATGGAGCTGAAGAAAGCATGGGAGGGCTAAACTTGGCAAGTGTACTGTGTGTGTGCATGTGAGACTGGAATACCCTTCCACATATTTGGATACTGGCACGTAATAGGGAGTGGTGAAGAGAGCATTCAGTTCAGGGCAGCTAGTTACTGTTCAGTGCTGGAAGACTAGTCACAAAGGAGAGAAGCTCCTATTCAGGAAATGACTACATTCAATGTACGGCCATTATAGAAAGTCCATATAATGGAAAATCCATTAAATTGGCTTTCTGAGAGGTCTTAAAATGCAATACATTTACATAATCTGTTCTATAGCTTCATGCAGCATCTCAGCAAGCTCTGACTTTGAATAAAATCAGGAATGCGATTTACTGTAATTTAATGCTCAATGGTTGGTAAGGTGTTCTTTTCATGAAATGCTTCTCCTTCAAATGATGGAATTTATGATTGGGATGCAGATAAGGTTTTCTTCTGCTGACTCCTCCATGAAGGACAGTGGAATGATGCACCACTACTACGGAGTCTGCTAAATGTTCCTCCAGGTTCTTTGCAGTCAAATTGGGATTTTGATCTGTCTTTCTGACCAGCATTCGAGCAGTTCTTTTCAAGAAATCCAACAATGAGGATGCAAAAAAGCATGTCATGCCCACTGTAAAAGTGTTGGAAGATCTGTGATGGTGCAGGGCTGTTTCTCTTCCAAAGGCTTTGGGAACCTTGTTAGGGTTCATGGCATTATGACAGGATGACAAATGACAGGACATCTTAAATAAAAAGCTGGTGGCCTCTGACGATGGGTCATCATTGGATCTTCCAGCAGGATAATAACCCTTAACATATGGCAAATCTACACAGAAATGGTTCAGCAGACACAAAATCAAGCTCCTCCCATGGCCATCTCAGTCCCCAGACCTCAACTCCATTGAAAACCTGTGGGGTGAGCTGAAGAGCAGAGTGCATAAGAGAGGACCCAGAACAAAAATTGTGCAAAGAGGATTGGTCAAAAATCCCTGTCGCTGTATATATGTATATGTGTTACATGAAATATTAAAATTTTGTTATTTTTTGTCCATCTGAACTTGGATCCACTGAACCAAGTAGTGTTTGTGCATAGAACTGATGTTTTGGCTGATCTAGCTTCAGGTTGTATTTTTTGATGCACTTCTTTGCACTCTTACATTCAGAAGTGCTCTTTTTGAACGGAGTATGACACGAACTGGTGACCCACAACCCATTTGTGCTTTCAAAGACTCATTCATAAAATCATTTCTATCATCCTATCACTTAACCCAGCTCTCTTGGTTACTGAGCAATGTTTCAAAACAACTTTGATATTCTATGAACTTTTCACTCTTCTGGTTCCCTGTTCCAACATTTTAAATGTGTTGCAGGATTAAAATGCAAAATGTGTATACCTATAATGTACAATGGTAAAAAAAAAAAAAGAAGGGTTGTAATTAGCCTAGTTTGATCTGTTACTAGGCTACAAAAAAACAAAACAAAAAAAAAAGTAACAAAAACAGAGGTATCATCATCTCTTCAGTTTCAGTAATATAAGTAGAGTAATATAATGGAGTTTGAGCAAGTGCTGGATTAAGGCCTTTTAAAAATAAAAGCATACTCTTTCAGTGGGGGCAGCAGTGAAGAAGCATGGTATTTTAGAATTAGGTGGTCATGAAATCAAATACATTTTCTAGGTCACCATTATGTTATGAGATTACCAAAAGCCACAAACTAACTGTGTTAAGTTGGGTGCATGTGTGTGTAGGTAATCTCCACACAGCTATTTCAGCACTACTCTGAACATCTGTGGTGCAGCTGCTGGCAGAGGAACCAAAGGGGTCAACATGTCAAAATCATTTATTCCACACTAGAAAAGTGCAGGAAGAAAGACACACTTCTAGTTAAATCTGACTTCCACCCACAAGCCACATTTACGATCAGTGCTGACAGCATTTGTGCAGGCACATGTTTTAACCTCTTATCCTTGTCCACAGTGGGAATAAGGAGGAGGACAATAAATAAAGTCCATGCAGATGGAGAGTGCAATCATATCAAGGGGAAAGGTAAAGCCCAGGATTGACAGAGCACAAAAATTCTCTCTGTGCATTTTTACCAAATTAAAGCAGCAAAACACATTTCACAAACAAAATAGGCTAATGTTTCTCATTCAGGGGCACACACGGGCACACACACGGGCACACACACACACACAAGAGTGCTGGACAGGAAGCCTTGTGATCAGTGGGCATGGGGGTCTGTGGTACGGCTGGCATGCCTGGCATGTCTGAGCGGTGAAGTTCAAACTGCAC
Organism: Lepidarchus adonis; assembly: GCA_037576955.1. NCBI lineage: Eukaryota > Metazoa > Chordata > Actinopteri > Characiformes > Lepidarchidae > Lepidarchus > Lepidarchus adonis. The sequence goes on along the minus strand of JBBIGC010149720.1, from coordinate 14,077 downwards.
AAGCCCGGATTTATTGGCCCCATGTCAACACTGTCAAGATACTGTATTCCCACAATGGTTTTTGTACTAAGCAAAGGTAAGCAGCTGCAGTGTCCACCAGCACCTGGCTGGGCATTTAAAGGCATGGGTGCACTTCAGGCAAAACAAAGCTTGCAAAGCCAAGCTTACCATGGGATCCAATGGTAAGACACATAATATTAATTTTTTTTAATAATAATATAAAAATAATACAAATCACATAATATAAATAATTGTTCTAAAATGTGTTGTAGGAAAAAAAAGTCCTATAAACCTTAACAAATGCCTTGTTTATCATCACCAAATTGTACTGGACAAATCATTTTAAAAATGTTGAAAGTCATCATGTTGAACTCTGTATCATGTTCTATTTGCCACTGCCATTAGGACATACCTTTGCTATGAACGGGTGTACATTTTAAATGAGTTACACCACTTCCGATAGCCACTACATACTTGTAACATTTTGCAGATGCTCTTGTCCAGTCATCTGAACAGACAAGCTTGAGGCTTGACTGTGCTATTTTCTAAACTATGTTGCCATTTCCTGGGCTTCTACCCTGGGTTCAGAAGGAAACGCTGCCACTAAGAACAGTCTACCTGATAAAAGGGATTTAGGCTACATTCTAGCTAAAACCCCCTTCAAGGAAAATAAAACCTGTAGAGCTGGCCAGAAACTGACTGTTGGCAACATACTGTTTGGTAACCAGTATCATTTAAAGGGTGAGGAATTTAAATGTGGTTCCATAAAATATATTTTTTTAATTGAAGAGATGTATGCAAATGCAGAACCATTACTAATACTACTCACCTGATGCATCTTATTTGAATAAAGACTATTGTCTAACAGACGTAATTGAATATCAACTTCAAAACAAAAATCATGTTCTGAAAATACAGCTCGCTCCACAATCATTGGTACCCCTGGTTAAGATGTGTTAAAAGCCTTAAAATAAATAAAAGGAGCATACTCTTACACTGAAAGTTGTAGAACAATCTGACATTTAACTCAAGTGAATAATAGTAATAAATAAATAAAAAAAAAAATTCATTATTTTTAAGAAAACAACATGTATCACAATTATCGACACCTCTAAAAATTCCTATGAAATAAATGTAATCAAAGCGCTTGTGTAATTTCTAGTTTAGTTTTTAAACTTGATCAGAGAAAATATGATCTGATCCAAGTCTAGTCCTTTCAGGTTTCGATGCTGTTAACAAAAAATTATACCTGTAGCAAAGATGTGTTTAGGTTTATTAGGTTTATAAACTTAAAAAGTTTGGACATATTTATAAAAATGATTTGGAGGACTATTGATTTGTTGTTGTTACCACCATTATCATTACAGCTGCAGTTCCAAACAAAAGAAGAATCTGGACTCAAAAATGTGTTTTGATTGATTGATTACATCTGGTGTACCTGGAAAAGCGTGAATTACATTTTTGCTATTTATTTAAATCATGAGAGTTTGTATTGTTTTGGTTGGTTAAAAAAATTGTGAAGATAAATTTGTCCAGGATGTTCTGTTATTTTGATATGCAGACTGTACAGACCAGCATTGTTCTTTTATAATTGTTTGAAGCATTAATGTTTAGTTAGCCAACATTACATCATGAGTTTTAGCCATTATTTCCACATCCAACTTGATGCTCAAAAGTAGCAGTTAATCCCAAAGTTTTCATAAACAGAGCATTTCCCAAACCATCTATAACCATCTGTAAATGATTCACTGGACCAAAAAGATACATCAAGAGGACAGAGCTTTTACTAATTTGGCTCACAGCTGGACTTGGCATCTACAAACTTATACAATAGGGAATATCAGCATCACAGAACACTACAAAGAAAAAAAGTAAACCACACTTCTGGTTAAAGAAATGTATGAAGTGGTGTAACAAGCTCCCCAGCACCAGAGACATGAATGCTACAGTTCAAACTTTGCCAAAAACAAAACAGAGCCATCAGGAGTTAAATGTCATGCTAATCTATGTCTGCAGCATCCATTTAGTTGCATTAGTGAAGTCTGAAAGCATGCCACACAAATAAAGAGGGATATTTTCAGCCATTTGATTAATGCCGAGATGTCCACATGTAATAGAATCCAGCTGGTGCTCATGATGTTGCTTTTTTAAAAAATGCAGAGAGATAAAGATAAAGAGTTAAGAGAGGGGGATTAGACAGTGACAACAAGGCAGAGACAGACAATGTATACACCTCCAGGCTACCCTGCCTTTCTAGCTCCCCTGCAGCTGGACCCTAGCCAGGATCACAACCAAGATGTCCTCAACCATAAACACAAGACACATGGCCTTATATAGAGTTATTCAAAGGCAAATGACAAAACTGGACTCCAAACTCTTCACCCTAATGACACTAGGGCAATGGGACTATTGAAAACTGAAGTGGCTTCAAGAAGTCCCTGGCACTATTAATAGGCATTGGTTGCATGGTAGCAGCGTCAAGTTTTTCCATACATAAAAGGGGGGCAACACAATTTAATTAGTTTATACAATCTTTCACTTGATCTCCAGCATTGTTAATAAAAACCCTGAGAACATTCACAGAATTTAACGTTGTCACTTCATTAACTTGGCCAAGTACTGTGACAGTACATTTTCCATGTCTCTAGGCACAGTACGCTTCCTTCATATACATAGTGTCAAAACAACAGTCTCAAATCAACCCTACTCTAGCCTACTTGCTGTGCTGACGACTCACTTCACAGTGATTTGTGCACTACATACACTTGCCCGTCATAGTTTCATACTCTCTCATGATTAATGTTGATTCCTTCCATAATCTTATTTAGCAATGAATTCCTGATTCACTTTTAAATAAAACTCAATTTCCAGAATTTTTTTTTTTTCAAATTGCAATAAAAACAAAAATGTGATCTGTTCATTCATTCAATTTAATAGAAGTACAAAGAAAATATTTTCAGTCAGTTTTACTCAATCACCCAATTGCATTTTGTAATTATACACAAATGCTGGAAATCTAAACATATTGCAGGTTAATTGGCAGCACATTAGGTATCATTATGGCCACCTGGGCTCAGGAGTTGTCACTTAACACAGAAACAGGAGGAAATGCAACTTTATTTCTCAAGGAGGCAACCATTCCATCAAATTTATGCATAAATGTCTCTGAGCCCAAGCTAATTTCAGAGTGACAGAGGCCTTTGCACCCATGTGCTGTGTTCAGATGAGTGTACATTTCAGCTGTGTCACAAGGCTGTATTTTGTACAAGGAGTCAAAAACAAAGATGATGTTAGCCATTCTTGTTATTGATCTTACACATGTCTTGCACATTTGCACAAGTGCCCCCTGGTAAAATATCATCCAAGGGTTGCAAGTCTAAAAGAATAAATAATAGCAAAGCCTGAATGTCACTGGTTAGATATAAAGTTAATGTATTTTGGAAATAAAAAGGGCTCATTATTTGATCACAAAGTGTTTGTCAAAGAAGAGCAAATGTTGGCTAGGCCATTCAAGGAAAACAGTAGGATAAGCGTAACGTCAGACATCAAACCTATCTTTCATTGATGGAGAATGTGGATCATGTAATGTTTTTTGTTGTTGTTGCCTCAGATGTTCTACATAGAGCTAACTGGGCAGTATTCAATCATATTATATTAATATTTTACAATACTGGATGATATTTAAGATGGTAAAGATGAACCCATTCTTCTTGACTTCTGTTACTCCAAGCTAAAAGAACCCTTTACATCCTTGCTACTTTTGATTAGACTATTCAGCTTATTCCATTCTATTTCTCTTAAAGAGGGAATTCCACAACTCCAAGGTGATTATAGTGGTTTGATGTGAAATACGTAGCTCATTTTATTTGGGCAGCGGTGGCCTAGTGATTAAGACCGGGGAAAAAAATGTTTGGTGACCTCACTCTGGCCTGCATACACAAAAAAAAGTATTGTATTCGAGAATATATAAAACAGATGTACTACAGCTTTTTACCCTTTCATTTACACTCAGAGACTTAAATGATTCAGCTGGAATCAATCCTGCAAACAAAACCCAAACTTCTCTGACTGCTAGGACACCACCATGATTATTCAAAGTTTGTGACATGAAAATCCAGATGTTTTGAAAAAACGCAAAGACACCAAGCAGCCTGGTTTACGTAAAGACATTTCAAGTTATCAAAAACATAAAAACACCTGGCTTTAATTTTCCCTCTTCAGAAGATCAGTAACACACATACATCATAGAGCCATATACATTTTAAAGCATTAAAAATGTATATCTAAAGCTGGGCAATATGGGGGGGGGGGATGACAATTTTTATCTAGATCAGTCGATATTGATATACAGGTGCTGGTCATTAAATTAGAATATCATGAAAAAGTTCAATATTTCTTGACATTCCTTTCAGAAAGTGAAATCCATAGATTATTTTGATTCATTACACATAGTGAAATATATTAAGCCTTTATTTCTTTAATTCTAAAATTTTGATGATTATAGCTTACAGTTAATAAAACCCAAAATTCACTGTCTGACAAAATTATAATATTGTGAAAAAGTTCATCTTGGAAAGTCATAGTGTCACACCCTAATCAGCTAATTAACTCAAAACAACGGCAAAGGTTTCCTGAGCATTTAAATGGTCTCAGTCTGAGTCAGTAGGCTACACAATCATAGGGAGGACTGCTGACTTTACAGATGTCCAGAAGACGGTAATTGACATCCTCCACAAGGAGGGTAAGCCACAAAAGGTCATTGCTAAAGAAGCTGAATGTTCAAGCATATTCATAGAAATTTGAGTATACAGAAAAAGTGTGGTGAGAAAAAGTGCACCAGCAACAGGGACAACTGCAGCCTTGAGAGGATTGCCAAGTAAAACCCATTCAAGAATATGGGGGAGCTTCAAAAGGAGTGCACAGAGTCTCGAGTTAATGGACCGTGAGCCAGAGACATCAGGGGTGTCTTACCTGGGCTAAGGAGAACAATAACTGGACTGTTGCTTAGTGGTCCAAAGTCCTCTTTTCAGATGAATGTAAATTTTGGAAATCAAGGTCCCAGACTCCGGAGAAAGAGTGGAGAAGCCCAGAATAAATGTTTCTTGAAGTCCAGGGTGAAGTTTCAGCAGTGTCACAGGCTGATCGCCTTCATGCCACATCATATTGATGCAGTAATTCATTCAAAAGGAGACCCAACCATGTATTGAGTGCATAGGAATGAACATACTTTTCAGAAGCCTGACATTTCTGTTTAAAATAACCTTTTTATTGGTCTTATGTGATTATAATTTTTTTTGAGAGCGTGAACTTAGGGTTCTTATCTGTAAGCAATAATATTTGAAATTCCAAGAAATAAAGGCTTGACATATTTCACTCTGTGTGTAATAAAATCAATAGAATATATGGATTTTACTTTCTGAAAGGAATGACAAGAAATATCGATCTTTATCACAATATTGTAATTTTATGAACAGCACCTTATATCACTAATTCTGTCCAGTTTAAAAGTTCCTTTTCACTCATAAGTGAGATATGAATAAATCATAAGGTTAATTCTGGTATAAAATTATTTTCTGTCAGAAGATGTAGATCACTATCCAACTGTATTTCAGATGGCCAAAATAGGTATAAAATATAATAAACCAAAATCTTTATTCCAACCAGCCAAGTGTTGTCAGATTTTAGTCTTGCTCAATGAACTGTGCAGCGAGGTTCATATACAGTACGATGCACTGTGAAGCTGGTGCCATCTGAGAGAAAGGTTTACAGCCAGGGGACCTTTTTTAAAGTTCTACAGAATGACATTAGAGCTAGGACTGAAATGTCACCAAATCACTGACCGAATGTTTGAAAAAAAAACATGAAGTGTTTAAATGTTCTATTTGTGATGGTACAAGGCATTATTAATTTATATAAGTAACATTAATGCTATTGCTATCTTCCCCATATTTGCTTTGCAACCGTGTTCAGAAACGCGGGGAAATCCGCTACTTCGGCATTAAGGCTTCACTGCTGTTCCCCTTTGTCACTTGGCAAGTCACGCTAGCGTCGTGCTGCCAACCAAATTACAACTCCAAAAAGCAACTCTTTCCATTTCTTTTCCATCCATATTACCCACCTATTTTCCCTCACCAGACACTGCACAGTCCATAATGCAGTACTCCCTATGAAACACGCCTTCCGGTACAGCTTCTAGTACGGAGAAGTCTCTAGATCTCCACTGTGTACGAAGAAGAATTGTGGAGCGTTACGCTTCTATCTGATCTAAATTATTGTTAAGGATACTTTAGTTTAGCTCAACTCTGCAAACTTGCATTATTGGGTCTTTCCTCCTTTTTCAAAGAAGCCCTGCAGTGATGTGTGTTTTACTCAAACATACAGAGACACATTTGCTTGTAGCGTCATTCATCGCTATGAAACAAGTGCGGGAAAGAGACACAGATGTGGCGGTCACAAACTAATCCACGGTCTGTTCTGCCAATGATCTAAAAGCCAAAGTGAACTCTTTAGATTTGAATGTGGCTGGGTCTTCTCTTAGCCTAGATTTCTCTGCTATCTGTTGCTGAATTACTCTTCAAACTGGGGGGAAATGTTAATTAATTAAAATATCGATATTGCAGTTGGCGTTTCAACTATTGTATTGACTGAGAAAGAATGATGGTATAATCGCCAAATCGATATTCGGTCACATCCTTAATGGTCACATCCTCTTCTTATGGAGCACATTGTTAAATACCACTTTGAACTATTGTTCATATCTCAACATGTCAAATAACATGTTTTTTTTTCTTAAACAATTATCTGCCAACACTGTACATCACTTCCAAGGGTGAGGTTGCGTTATTTTGAGGTGTCTGTCACCATGTATTCATCTGTCTCCATGCTACACAAATAGTGTGAAAGTTAGAAGGGGTACTGAAGTTTGTCAGGATAAATAATTCTGATATGTCCCTGCTATAACACACGCATGCACACGTTTGAGGCCATTCCATTGATCAAATGTAAAGTCACATTCCTGTCGTTGAGGAAATCTGGTCTCCTCAAAGAGAAAAATAGTACAGTACAGCCACAAGCAAAAAAAAACTGCCCAAATATTGTAAACATAGCACCTTTTTTACCATCATGGCATTGCTTTGTTAGAAGCCTATAAAACACTCCAACAAATTGCTAATTGTTTAAAAAAGGTCAGTAACATATTGAGCATCAGGTATGATGCTTTTCATAGAAAGGAGTAATCTGATCCTAGGTCAGCCTTTGAGGGAAGCTCTTCCCTGAAGCATGCAGTTAAACTCTAACAAGCCACCAGAGACAGCTGTGATGAGAAAACCCAGAATAGCCTAAGCACTAGTCTCTGCTTCCACAGTCTAGATCTGCTCAGAGTCTTCCCACAACTACAGAGTCCTTAAACAGACAAAATACCCACTAGAGAGATTCAGGTGATGAGATTCTGTTCAGGGTACAGCGTAAAAGACAATACTTACACCGTGGCAGCAAAGTGCACATATATTACAATATTCTCATGTTGGTCCTCCCACAGCTTTAACTCTAACTTGAGCACACTTCCAACAGTAAACTTCACAGAAGCCTCCACTGTTCACTCATTGTAGATTTGGAATGTAGAGCATGAGGGATGGCTGGTTACACCCCTTGTGGATGTGCAGTGCTGAGTGGAACACACCTTCCGTTAGGACTGTTTCTGGCTACTGATTCACAGTCACAACAGGACAGTGCTATAGGTCAGCCAGCTACTCTGCCAAAAAGAACAATCTTCCACTAAGGCACACTGACCTGGATCCTCTTACCACCTAACGAACGTGGGGGAGGCAAAGTCGCTGGCCTGAGTCGAACCACTGAGCACCAGAGAAGTGTCCAGTATCAGTGTCTGGACCCAGATCAAACAGCTATTCCCCACAACTTGCAGTCACTGCGCCATTTCCTTTTCAACATTTTGCTAGGTATTAAGTATACAGCTATAATAAGTGATCAAACTTATACAAGCTTATACTTATACTCAGCTGTCAATTCAAAAGTGCACTGGCTGCTTGTTTTAAAATGTTATCTTTAAATATAATTTTTAATTGTCTTTTTTTTTTTTAATGTTAAAAGCATCAAATGTTACCAAACATTTAGTTTATATTTTGCTATATATTTTGCTCAGGAATCCCTGAAAGTTGTTGTTGTGTTTTTTTTAAATGCCAGTCAGTTATTTCTCAAAATAATCAGTAAATTATTACTAACAAATCAATGACCACTCTAATGAAGCTTGTATGAAAACCACCAATCACTTTAAAAACTGGATCACAACCATAATAATGACCAGGAGTGGGCAAGGTCATGTTTCCCAAAACCACAAAATGCTTTTCTGAGGACTCGATAAACAGTGAACAACTGCATGTTTAATTACAGAACATAATTACTAGGGGTGCACCTCAGTATGAACGAACTGACGATTTGAAACGGTTATCAACCTTAAAGGCATTTACTATAAAGTTGTCACACAAATTAACGAACCATGAAATTTTATGCCCTTGCATTAATGTTTCCAAATGTCACATAAAACTTTAAATGGTTAGTGATAATTGTGGACCCACAGTACATTGCAATCTGTCAGGAGGTTTGTGAAACTTGCAGTGCTGAATGACTAAAATTCTTAATGTGTCTCCATCATAGTTTGTCTTTCATGTGTGACTGGGTCATTAGATTGACAGTGGTTTGACTAAGCACAGTCAGATATTTTTCTCTTTAAATCTGTTCGTCGGTTTCTGTTTTGTTTTAATTTCTGTAAATTTCAACAATTGTACTTTTAAAAATACAGCGGTGCCCGCTGTTTGTGAACATATTTCTGCATAAATTTGATCTAATATTTGTTCATTTTGAGAACCTTAAAGTAGATAAAGAGTGCCTGATAAACCAATGAGAAAACATTATAATACTTAGTCATTTATTTAATGAGGAAAATTACACTTAGAGTCAGGTCCTTTCAACTAAAGATGATATGAGTGGGCATATCTGGGTTTTTTTGTTTTTTTGTTTTTTTCTTCAAATCAAAGTCTAATCTTCAAAACATATGTTTGTGAAAGTTTATGGCTCAAACAAATTAGATGTTTTTGAAGACCTTGGTTAAAGGAGTTGCTGAAACTCATGGCTGGAAAAGGTTACAAAACTATCTTGAAAAAGATAGATTTTAAATGGCTTGCTCTTTGAGTGATCCGTGTTGATCAAACACTCCTGGACAGAATATCAATGGCCTTGAATGTCCATCAATTGTCAGACAGAATGACTAAAGAGCATGCCTAACATCGGATCTGCTAAAGAGCCAATTAAAGCAATATGTTTGTCAATTACTGTGAGAGTAGAGCCTGGCTTTAAGGAAACACTGCCAGTCATGCCGTTTAATTTAGACAGCAATAGCCTTTTCTGTTTCTTTGAGAAGCAGGTTTGTGTAAAAAATGGATTTATTGCATTCAAAGCTCGTTAGGTCATTATTTGTTATAAAAAAAACTATAGGCCAGTTCAGAGACCCTTATTAATACTAATTAATAAATTAATACCTAATTAATAGAAATGTGTCATGGTTTGATATTCATGCATATATTCAGAACCATCCATAGCATCATATCCAACCAACCACGCAGAAAGCAGCAGGACACACTAGGCAACTTGCCATGTATCCACTTAAGCCTGTTGAGGAAGCACTCTGGCTTCCTGGCTGCGTGAATGAGTGAGTTGGCCTCCTCTATTCACCTCTCTCTTATGCAGAGGTGTAGTATTTTATCAGTTTCTGTTGGCAGGCACAAACAGTGCTCCTTCCAGCAAAGGCTTGGACGCTGGTATTTCATGAAACGTCTCGTCTAATTGTAACTAATGACAGGACTGGAAGTTCAAACTGGATATTACAGGAAACATGTCTGTCACTAGGAGACACATACATGTTAGCGCAACATGTAGATTTAAGGCCAGGAAGAAAGGCAAACATGTTTTTGAGGTTCTTGTAATAAGTCACTCTGGAGATGGACTTGTCTTGATATTTTTCCACAATTTTTGTTCTCAACTCCTCAGACAATACTCTGCACTTCTTTTTGTTCTCCATGCTTAGTGTGTCACACAGACACACAACAGAAAGGTTGAGTCAACTTTTCTCTATTTTAACTGGCTTCAGGAGTGATTGCTATATTGCCAGCACCGGTTTCTTTGCACAGGTGAGTTTAAACGAGCATTATATATGTTTGAAATAAAATGATTTACCCACAATTTTGAAAAGGTGGCAATAATTTTGTCCAGTCCAGTTTTTTTGTGAAATGTCAAAATATTTTTTTTCACTACTATACTTTGTTGTGTTGATCCAATGGACATATAGGAAATTAACTTGTGTATAACAAAGCATTTGTAATTGCAATAGTCTTCAGGAAGAAATTGTGCATTTTCCTGAAAAATTCCAGGGGTGCCGATCATTTCTACCATTACTGTACAATGAAATGAAATTAGCATACAGAAAATCCGAATGAAAACCACCTCTAACACCTAAAAAGTAGAAAACAAGGTCACAGTGAGCTAAAGTGAATCAATCATGGGGTCTGGATGATTAGATGAAATGAACATTTAGTGCTGAATCACTAATCCGCATTGGTCAAGTAGATGACACTGGAACTTTTGTCAGTGCTGTTCTAATAAAACATAGCAATGATTTAAAGTAAAGTTCTCCACTAATTTGAGACCCAAGTTTACAAGGAAGATCATTTTCAGAATGATAAGTATAAAAGTGTTTCTTTACAAAAGGCATATTAACTCAATGACCGCGTCAGCATACAGCCCAGATCTTAATACAACTGAAAAGGTGTGTTGAAAATAAAAGATACATAATTTAAGCTGAAGCTGGTAAGAGTGAATCATTATCCACAGTGAAATGAGTCCTATATCGACATGTGCAGAAAGTTATTTTTATGTATTGATTTTATTATCCCTCATAGTCCCACAAGTGGGAAATTTTTTTTTGCATTTAACCCATCACACGTGGAGCAGTAAAGTGGAGACGGTAGCATGCTCATTGGTGCCTGGGCTGGGACTTGAACCTCCGACCTTCTGATCCCAGTGGCAATGTCCTAATTACGAGGCCACCACTGCCCCACTATTACTCCAAAAGTGACATAAAAAGGCAGGTTACACTTAAAAAAGACCATAATTTCTGGAGACATGTCCTGTGGTCTGATGAAACTAAAATCAAACTGTTGTGAACAAATGACCATTGTTTCATTTGGAGAAAAAAGCAGGAAGCCTTCAAGCCTTGGAACACCATCTCTACTATGAGGTACAGGAGTGAGAGCATCATGTTGTGGGTGTGTTTTGCTGCAGGAGGGACTGGTGCACTTGACAAAATAGATGACATCATGAAGAAAAAACAGCATGTGGAAATATTGAAGCAGCATCTCAAGACATCAGCCAGGAAGTTAAAGCTTGGGCACAAATGGGTCTTCTGAATGGACAATGACCCTAAGCAATATTGTTTACAAAGTGGTTTAAGGACAAAGTCAATGTTTTGGAGTGGCCATCACAAAGCCCTGATCTCAATCCCATAAAAAAATTGTGGGCAGAGGTGAAAAGACGTGTTAGAGCAAAGTGGCTACAAACCTCACTCAGTTACACCAGTTCTGTCAGAAGGAAAGGGCCAAAAACCAGTAAACTATTGTGAGATGATTGTGGAAAGAAACCCAAAGCATCAAGTCCTACAGTATAAAGGCAATGCCACCAAATTTTAAGCAAATGTAAGTAAACATCTGAAAAAAAATATCTGAATAAAAACATGCCGTAAGAAACTCTCCCTCACATTATTCTGACATTTAGCAAACAGGAATGATTTGGGGAATCCCAAATGACATAAAACAGAAAAGGTTTTGTCTGATTTAAGATCAGACAGGAGGGAAAAAAAGTTGTGTCTTTTTATACAGTGTAAGTAAACTTCTGGTTTCAACTGAGATATATACACGCACATGGTTTGTTTTCCACTCTACGTAAAACACACATTTGAAATTGAAAAAGCTATGATCTAAGTCTCATTTAATCTTATCTCTAGGGAATTGAATACACAAACACTATGCTTCTCAATGAGGCATTCCTAATCACTAGCAGGACAGAGTCATGGAACCCTTAAACTAATACTCATAAAAGTGCCAAAAAAAACACCATTCACCAACTGTTCATAAGAAGTGATGGTTCCTTAAGACAGTTTTTTGTAAAGACTCTAACATTCATTACTGCCTCATGATTTGAGATTGTTCTTAAGTAGAACAGAGTTTACCCACACTCAAGAGCACAACAATACATGTTCACAGCAAAGAGCTCATACAAGGCACCAAGAGAGCCATAACCATCTGAGCTACTGACAATGAGAATCTAGCTTAGTTTAGTGTTTACTGTATAAGTTTAGTTTACTGTAGCCTAACGCACAGGCCAAACAACTCATTTGATAAGATATTCAAATGCAACCTGCACTGCATGTTACCATTGTTACTAGTATGGAGGTTATTGTGTAAGAAAAGTTTTACAAAAGACTAGACACTCATGCACTATAGAAGACACATTTAAGGTTTATGGCCCCGCTGCTATCACTACCCGTGTCAAGTGTGAGAAACAATGGAAGTACTCCACATGCCATCAGACAAATGTATGGGGGCAAGAACTGACATGTTAGCTTATGATGACAAAAAGGAGAATCAGGTGACCTCAGAACACAATCAAATAGTGAACTTTTATTTCTGTATTCAAAACATGTGTTTTACTATTTGTCAAAAGATTTTCCAAATACCTTCTAGAAGGCTGGCTCGGCCAAAACAAGTAGGAAGATTTTAATCGATTAGCCAAGCCTAATAAAGAATTTTTAACACATTTTTCCCTCGAGTGCCTCATGTATCTTTCCCACTTTTGAATCGTTCTGACTCTCTGATTGAGGAGCACCAGAGGAACACATTTTGGTCGACCCAAGCAGCACTTTCAGAAATTTGTTTGCCAACATTCTATTTTCATCTAATGTTAAACTAACCCCAAAAAACACATCCACACTTTCATTGTTTAGAAGAGATGTGGTGATCAGCATGTGCCACGAGTATGTGATGGAAGCTCAGGGTGTATTAGACACTGGATCACAGCAGCTACAAGGGATGAGAGATAGAAAGTCTAAACTGCAGTAGTGCCTACACCCATGGTCCATCTTCTCCCTGCAAAAGCTTGTCTGGAGATTTTAAGGTTAAGGCCAAGGGTGCAGGCAAATGTGATGGACTGTACTCTCTCTCAAAAATGTCTAACAATCTGCAGACCTTTTACCATATGTGGGGATGGGTGGGGGTCTTATGTGAATCCAGTAAAGGTGGTGTTTTGAATCTCTCTCCCATTTGGTGGCCTTTGAGACTTGATTTGGTGGGACTGAATGGTTGTTCTGCAACTGTGTACTTTATTGTGTTAACGTGTGGTTTTAACGTACAAGTCCCTCTCTCTCTGTAGTCAGGGAGAAAAACTGGGCTTATCAGTACATTCAGATCAGACATGGGTGGGTTGAGCCTAATGCCACTGTATTCATCTGATCTCTTCATGAGCAGCGTGGTGTTAACACTGCTGTTCTCAACCAGGGTAAAACACAGGTAACCACAGCTGTAGACCGCCTTACCAAAACTACAACAACCCCTTTCCATTGAATCTGCACAGCATAACCTATCGATAGACCAGGCCATGCAATTCAGACAGCTCATAAAGCTCATGGAGAGGCAAGCCCTAGGGGAGGCTAGCTTAAAGGCTTACTGATGGCTGGGATCCATGTGGCTGATCCTCTCAGATCAATGGTACTGAGGTATTAGACATAGACTACATGTAAAATGCAAATATTGCCCCCAGCAAATAGTATACAGTTCACCTCAGATTTTGCTCCAAAGTATTCAAACCACACTTACTCTTAAAATAAAATAAATATATTAAAATAACATCCACAGAAGTACCTGGCCTTGCTATGAGCATGAGCACTCACTCAACAGATACCAATGGCAAAATACCCAGCAGCTGCTGAGAATAAGGCTAATGAGTTGAATGAAATTTT
>JBBIGC010149712.1:0-15565 GCA_037576955.1 Lepidarchus adonis | reverse complement strand
CTTTGTCTCTCTCTCTCTCTCTCTCTCTCTCTCTCTCTCTCTCTCTCTCTCTCTCTCTCTCTCTCTCTCTCAGATTCTTCTTGAACATTAGCACAGGCGTTTTAACGGTGGTCATGGTTTTCATTAGATGGGCCCATGAATATGCTGCCACAAACAGGTTCTTCACACGTGTGGTGGAGCAGGAAACCCCGACCTGGTAGAGGTGACCTGTCCCTAAACACAGCTTTTTTAAAGCAGACAGATGCCGTTCACGGTCTCTGGCCCCGACACCAATTCCTGGCCGCCGTCCTTGAGAACGTGAGCGTTCGGTAGAGGCATTTGAGAGCGAACCGCTGAACATGGCTTTGAAAAACACACAACAATTACACCTGCCCTGGGAGGCCCAGGAAACCTGACCATGTTGCCATGGCAACACAAGTACAGTGGAAAGCGAATGGTGGGGTGGGGGGATTAAGGGGGGGGGGGGGGTTGTATCGATTCAGAATTTTCTTTTCCTCGCCGTCTTCTTTTTCAGCACATTTTCCACGAACACACTGAACACTGTGAACTGGCTCCAACAGAAACTGTCCGACCCCTGTTCATACACAGATCATCCATAACATCAAGACCACTGCCAGGTGAAATGAGTAACATTGTCTATCTGGTTATTTCATTAAAGCGATACTCAGAGGGGACGAATACATGAGGCAGCAAGCGAACAGTCAGTTCTTGTAGCTAATGTGCTAGATGCAGGAATGCAATGACAGTTAGTACCTACAAAGGAAGGACAAATTACCACAGGGTCATGGGCATGTAAAAGCTCACTGATGCATGTGGGAAATGTGGTCTGATCCCACAGAACACACAGTGCACCAAAGCATATTTGGGACATATTCAATATTAGACCGGTGGTCTTAATGTTATGGCTGATTGATGTAAACCCACTTAGCTTCAGATGAAAAACACAGAGCACCTAATGACATTAAATACCTGCAACTCTCTTTCTCCAGGTGATTAAGGTCTAGAGCTACTTAGATTTATCTTCTGTACCTTAAAGCTGGAGCTACCAGGCTAACTTGGCTAACACTGGAAGTCAATACTCAAGTCATTAGCCAAATATTTTCCTCCCCAGAACTTCTGTGAAGTGGCTCAAACAGCAATCAGCCCTTAATGAAGGTGGAGCAGATGTCTGGGTGTGGTTTAGGACACAGTTTGACATTCTGTGAACTATGAACATTAACCAAAACTACAGACAAACATCAGGACTAATTCCGGATCATGCTCCTTTGTGTTTATGACCGACTATAGATAAACGCTCCTGCTCCTACCAGGGTTGTGGCTAGAGCCTTTGTCGTAGTTGGTGTTTATAACTCACAGAAAGTCATACTGTGTCCTAAACCACACCCGCTAGCAATACAGTGGTGTTAAAACTGTTTGCCCCCTTCTTGATTTCCATGTTTGTCACACGTAAATGTTTCAGATCAAACAAATTTAAATATTTGTCAATGACAACACAGTTAAACACAAAAATGGTGTTTAAATTAAGGATTGTATTATTAAGGGAGAAAAAAATCCAAACCTACATGTTAAAACATTCACCCCTGTTAAAATATAACCTAACAGTGGTTCATCACATCTGAGATCAGTTTCTCTAGCAACACCCACACCTGTTCTCAATCAAGAAATCACTTAAATAAGACCTGCCTGACAAAGTGAAGTTGACCAACAGATCTTCAAAATCTAGACATCATGCAGAGATCCAAAGAAATACAGGAACAAATGAGAAAGAAAGTAATTGAGATCTATCAGTCGGGAAAAGGTTATAAGCTTTGGGACTCCAGTGAACCACAGTGAGAGCCATTATCCACAAATGGTGAAAATATGTAACAGTGGTGAACCTTCCCAGGACTGGCTGGACGACCAAAATTACCCAAAGGGCACAGTGACTTATCCAAGAGGTCACAAAAGACCCCACAACAACATTCAGGTTGAGACCTTTAGGCCTCATTTGCCTCAGTTAAGATCAGTGTTCATGACTCCACCATAAGAAAGAGATTCGTCAAAAATGGCCTGCATGGCAGAGTGCCAAGATGAAAACCACTGCTAAGCAAAAAGAACATCTCAATTTTGCCAGAAAACATCCCAAAAGTCTCCTCCTTTTTGGAAAGTGTGTGTCCCATTATATATGGCATAGAAGTATCACCACATTTTAAAAAAAGAACATCATACCAACAGTAAAATATGGTGGTGGTAGTGTAATGGTCTGGGGCTGTTTTGCTGCTCAAGCTGAAACAAACTTGGAAGTCCACCTCTGATTGGCTGAAGAAAAACAAAATGAAGACGTTGGAGTGGCCTTGTGAAAGTCCTGAGCTGAATCCTATTGAGATGCTGTGGCATAAACTTAAAAAGGTGGTAAATCCTCAAAAAACAATTCTGCAAAGATGAGTGGCCAAAATTCCTCCACAATGCTGTAAAAGACTCATTGCCAGTTTTCGCAAATACTTGATTGCAGTTGTTGCTGCTAAGGGTGGCCCAACCAGTTAACCAGGTTAAGGGTGTAAACACTTTGTTACACTGTAATTTTTTTTGTTTGCTCCCTTAATAATAAAATAATAAAATAAAATCCTTCACTTAACAATCACATTTTGTGTTTACTTGTGTTGTCTTTGACTAATATTTAAATCTGATTCATGACCTGAAACATTTAAGTGTGGCAAACATGGAAAAAATAAGAACTCAGGAAACACTTTTTAACACCAATGTATATACCAAAATAAAAGTCCCCTATTTTTTTCACACCATTGTATATTTTAATTCCACCAATTTGGGATATTGGGCTAAAATTTAGACTCCAAACCAGTCTCAGCTGATGAACCACATCTGGGGTCAGTGGAGCTATGTAGAGGCCCATTTTTATTCAAATGTTCTTTTAAAAAAGAGTGGCTAATAGTTGTCATCAAATAACTTATTAAAAAAAGGCTTTTTTACATTGCTTGACATAGTCCGTTCATAATTAAATGTCAATTATGTCTAAGATAAGCAGAAATCAGTGAAACAAGTCAAGTCACATCCCCTGATGTTCACCTCTTCCACTAAACCCCCTAAAACCATAGGCCAGCTCAAATTTACATGACCTTCACAGGAGGCCAGGGTGGAGTGTGAGTGGCCTCTGGGGGAAGCAAGTGTTGAACGTAGGGGCAGCTGGTGAGGGAGGATAGGAATGAGGAGAAGTAAAAGGGTCATGAGGGTTGCTGTCCAGAACAGTAAATCAGGAGAGAAATATAGGGTCCTATTAGGCAGTTGGGAGTTATTGCATAGTGAGAAGCAGAAGGCTGATGATGAAACCTTGCTGATGGAGACAATGAGATAAATATACATTTACATTATGTTTCAATATAAACAAAAAGCAAAAAACATTTCAGATTGGATTGGAAACAGCCACCTTTGGGGTGATGACTATAATCAAATCCTCACAGCAATGTTCCAACATCAGTACCTGACCTCACTAATGCTCTCCTGCAATAAAATCCTCACAGCAATGTTCCTAGTAGAGTAGAGAGTGGTACTGCAGTGAAGGGGTGCCCCTGGTTTCTGAAGAATTACTGGTGTCTTTTGGATTTTTTCCACCCAGATCACTTGACAGCACCAAAAATAACTGTTTCAGCACCATGGACAAGAGCCGTCTACTACTTGACGTACTGCGGGATAAGCGAAAAGGACTAAATTGGCTTAAAATGTAATTATGAATATGGGATACAGAAATAAAACTGCTAGGTCTCATAAGAACTACAGGAACCTGACATAAATGTCTATAACTATGACAGAACAAGAAAGAGGATGGATATCAGATAATGCATACCGCTTTTATCATATAAGGATCAGAATTAATTTCCTTTACAGAATAATCTCCTCGCTGGAATAAAAAGCGAAGTGTAGATGCAGCAGAACACATGCCACAAATCCCTCTCCATCTTAAACTCCATGCTTTTAAGGCTGCAACAGCGCCTCTCATCCCCATTTTCTCTTCCAAAATGTTTCTGAATTGCAACATATGGGGGGTTTCTGCTGCGGCTCAAAGCACCTGCCACTGACCCTGTCCAGCCTACTTGGCTGTAGGGAGGGGTTTTCACAGCAAACCCGACCACAGAGCACCGAGCCCAAATCTACAGGAGTTTATAAACCGAAATTAATTGGTTGTTCCCCCCGTAATTAGCTCACGCCACGCTTACTAGTAATCTGCCATTTGGAGCGTTGCCATCTTGGGCCCTGGCCCACATCCAGTGCACCGGCGTGGTGTAATCCATAAGCTCAGGAAAAGTCCTGCTCCGATGAGCGGTGCCAAGCGGCAACATTCCTAAAACACACCCGTGCTTATTAAAGATTAATTCTTGCCCGGTCCCCAATGGCCAGTTCTGTAAGCATTTCCATCCTAACCGCCACCGTACTACTCTTTCTTATCAGTAAAGAGTGATGCAAGAAGCTTTGATCTCGCTTCTCTATCGCTCTCTCTCTCTCTCTCTCTCTCTCTCTCATCCCTCCTCTTGTTTACATTGTAAACCGACATGAATACACAGCCACAACACTGTGAAGACTAGTAAAAGCCATTTTATGCCCCAAATGTATGTAGACTCAGTATGGTTACTTGAGGCACACCATACCCTAAAACTTCCAATGTCTCTTTACTCCTTTGCTGCAAAGCATTTTCACTTCCTTCCTTTCACCAGTACTCATGCTGCAAATGCACAAATGCATCCTTCAGCTTCTGCTCCCTTAAGTCTAAGTGGCATTGTGTGATTAATGAACACAGTATTGATTTTTTGGGGAAGCATTTTTTTACTACATCCCTTTTCTTTTCATTCTTCTCTCTGTTTTTCCTTTCTGCTGCACTACTATCCCTTGCACACTTCTCTTCTTAAAGAGCAGTTAGGGAGGGCTGTGTAACTATTTTGCATTTAGCAAATTCTTATTTGCATTACATTTCATAGGAAAAGTTGAACTATACATGCTAACGTTGCTAACCACTAGTTAGTTAGCAGAGGTGTAACAATTAATCGATCTGTGGGCATTTTACTGTGGGCAATACTTTTACAGAGAAGTTGCTATTGCTTATAAATGCATTGCCATATTTGGTCTTTAATAATAAAATGTTCAAATTATAATGTTTGCATGTGTGAGATTATGTGTGAGTTCATATCTGCAGACCCAAGTATTGAATTGAATCGCATTGCTGCAAATTTGATCGAAATCAATCCTATCATTAGCTGAAATAATCTACGTATATAAAATTGAACTGTGAGGATACCCCTACCATTATGATTATATTATTATTATATTATGAAAACCATAATATCATATGAAATATGCTAATCAGTGACCACTCTTTCATTTGTAATAGCTTTAGTATTACACACTAAAGTATTAAGCTACTGCCAAACTACAAGGGTGCATGTATTCTCCACAATTATCTCTATGATGTAGTGTCTCCCATTAGCTCTTCCCAACAACACACTACTTGCTGTTCTGAGAGATGCGGGGAGAAGGAGGACCACTCTAAAGTTCAGTCTGGTTGTTAGGAGGTACATCTCATCTGAAGGGTTTCCTTTAAATAAAGTAGGGCACTTTTATTGATCTGTGCATTTTTCTTGCATGATCTTGCAGAATTGTTGAATTTTTCCTTCCTGTGGATGCTTGTGTGCTCACGTAGAGGGTTTAGTAAAAACACTGACTGTCTGCTGGTTCCTGTGCTGCTGCTGCTTAGCTGGAGATCACGCTTTCTCCTTGAGCCCTGACACAATTTACTTCTTCGCCTGGCAGCCCAGGGAACGAGCCAGGCTGGGAGGGAAGGAGGGAGAGAGGGAGAGAAATGTAGCAGAGCTGCCTGTGTGATGCAGTTGTTGGTGTCTGTTGTTTACAGAAAAGGCCTCGCCCACTCTCCACAACAACCAGTTGCCGGGTACCGCCTTGTCTGTCATGCACGTGTCACTCTTAGTTCAGCAAGGAGCAATAAAGAGCTTATTTCTGTGGCGCATCTCTCTCTCTCTCTCTCTCTCTCTCTCTCTCTCTCTCTCTCTCTCTCTCTCTCTCTCTCATTCTCTCTCTCTCTCAAGGTTGTGCTGACTTTGGTCCGCAAGCAACACAAATCCACCATCCCACAGTGTCCTCTGTCAATGCCAGGGGGTAATGTTGGGGGGGCATGGAGCCACAGCCTCCTGCCACTCAGATTTTCCAATAAAACTGTTAGAGACAAAACGATTCTTGGTAGTGATGTCAGAAAAGAACCCTTAAGAACCTTCCAAAGGAGGCAGGGCACAGTCGGTTGCCGCGATAGAATAGATGCTGTACTCACAGCCATTGTGTTCAGTTACTAACTCAAGCATACAATCAGGGTAAAGGTACAAGAAACATTTACTTTTATGTCTTTAGCTCTTAAATAAACACTTCAGCCTGAAACATCAGTCAAACTGAAACATCTGTCTCACACAGAGCATCTTTCAAAGCAGAAATGAACTGTTATTAGAGGTAGAATAAAAAAAATCACATAGCAACATTTTTGAACAATATTATATCAATACACTGGCAATATAAATAAATATTTATTTATTTAATATTATTTAATAATTTAACAAATATATTTAGGAAATTTTTATTTTGCTACATAGGTCTACTCTGATAACAATGCTTCTGAATTCCACAAGGTGGCACAAGACCTGGTTCTTCACTTGTGTAAATGACAAAGGAAGTCAGAGGGGAGTAATGGCTGTACTATAGCTATATATACAATGCACCATTTATAATGAAGAATCACAATAACATTGCATCATGGAACAAATACTGCAATAGAATCATATTGGTGCCTTGAGGTCCCACTACAAACACACTGCTCTAGATACCAAGACCATTCCCTATAAAGGATGTCAGTGTGGTTGTGTTGGTCCACACATGAGTAAATATGTCGTTATGTCAGACCCACTTATTATAGTTATTATAAAAAAGCTCAATTTTAGTCTCATCTGACTAAAGCACACAGTCCCAGTTAAAGTACCAGTACCACTTAGCAAACTCCAGATGTTTACATTTACGTTTGTGATTGTAGGTGAGAAAAGGCTTTTTCCTTACATGTCTCCCAAACGGCTTGCTGGCATGGAGATAACATCGTAAGGTTGTCATGGAGACTACTGTATGTGAATCCAATATATTACTCTGGTGTACTTTTCTAACCATGAGATTTGGAGATTTTTTTACTTCTCTTACCCTCCACCACATTGTGCATTGTGGCCAGAAACACTTGGAGCCTTGTCCAGCCTTTTTTTTGTCTCTGTTCCAGTTGTTATTATTCCTCTGACTGTAGATACAGGCAAGTGTAGGTGAGTAGCTATTTTCTTGAAGACATTACCTGATTTATGAGGGCAGACTCATATCTGCCTTACTTGAACAGCATGTTCTCTTTTCTTTCCCATGCTGAAAAGTGGCTAAGAGCAAGAGGCTTCTTTGCCACATCATATTTATATCCCATGGAAACAGGAAGACATTCATTAGTAATGAAAGGTTCAACTTCAAAAACTAAACAAAAATTGGCTTCAAACATAATGCTTCGATGACATTTATTTTTTTAGCAATTGTAAAGAATGCCAATGATTATGACACATGACATCATGTAAAAAAATGCATTTCTTAATGTGGGATTCTTTTTCCCAGTTCATAAAAGTAATTCAATTAATGGTTGGATTTTTCTCAAATTTTGTGTTGTGAGCCTATATTTTTGGGGAAAAAAGGAATTTATTAGAAGTCTTAACCAAGGTGCCAATAATTGTGAAGGGCACTGTATATCTCCATTCATCTTCAAAGAAAACCTTGTGGCTTGTTTTTCCCGGGTCTTAGCAATATATCATTGTTACTACAATCAATCAATCAATCAATCAATCAATCAATCAATCAATAAATAAATAAATATTTAAAAAAATAATCTGTATTTGTTATATTTCATATATATACAGTAGTACAGCCCCTGACAATAAAATGAAAGAAGAAAGAAAGACATCTTAAAAAAATTAAGCAGAGTGTAAATGAGTATAAGATGATATAGAGTAAATTATTTAAAAACAGAATATTATTAAAGATTAGTGCATGAGACAAAAAAGCTTAAAAAATAAATAAAGAAATATTCACATAAAAATAATTAATGAGCAAAACCAACAATTAAAATTATTTAAAAAGAGGAAGTAACAGATCAGAGAAATGGAGAATCAGGAAAAGTGTGTTCCAAAGTTTGGGTACAAAATGACTGAAGTCATGAAGTCTGCGAATCCCACTGTAACTCTTTAACTCTGTGGTGCATCGTGAATGTGGCGATCTAAGTTCCATCTCGTTATTGGAGCCTGTTTAAGATTCATGTATTTTTGGTTTGTTTTCTGTAGTAATAAACCGTTGAACTATTGCTCACAGCCACCTTCCCTACAGTAAAAATTATTTTAGGGCAGCTGACGGGGATGTTAGTGCAGTTGTAAGAAGGTCCAGTGTGGGATCATGGGGCAGCAACAGGTGTTTCTCTGTGGAGTGTATAAGTTCTCTCCATGTCTATGTGGGTTCCACTGTCCAAGACTTGCGGTTTAGATCGACAGGTTACTCTACTTGCCCACAAGTATGAGTGTGTGAATGGTTGTCTATGTGTTGCTCTATGATGGGTTGGCCTCTCATCCAGGGTGAACCCTGCCTTGTGCCCAGAGTCAGCTGGGATAGGCTCCAGCTTCCCCATAAGACAAATTATGGAATTGGAAAATGAATGACGCACTTGTGACAACGGTTCTCTCGGTTCTCAGTGCCTGAAAGTCACAGTTTGTATTAAGAATAAGACCCAAATAAATGTAAAAATTGAAAGGTTCATAGAAATAGTTATTTCATAGTTCTGTTTGATCATTTCTTTAATGAAATCGGTTAGTGTTGACATTTTTAACATGTCTTGTGCTCAGAAACTGTCCCAGCACATCCAGCAATAATGGCGGCGTGAAGCTTCGTTTCTGCAGTGACAGAAACACAGTAGCTCAGATTACACACACTGATCCATTTTACTATGACCAACGTGAACACACACACACACACACACACACTCACTCACACCACACTGAGGGCAGATTTTAATCAGTTAGAGAAGACAGACACACACACGAACGGCTCCCCAGCAGAGAGGGGAGCGATGAGCCGCGGTGAGCGTGTACATACAGCCGGAGCTGAAAAGAATTTAAATGTAAATTTGGGGATCTTTAGTCATGTAGTGCATCTGATGACTGAATTTGCATAAACCAAATTGGAAAGAGGAAAAAAAAAACAGTTTTTTTTCTCCAGCCTGAGGGAAATTGACTTGGGCCAAATGCCAAAGTTACGATTATGCAATGGGGCATTGGGAAGGAGGGGCGGTCGGGCTGCACGGCCGAGGAGGAGCCGAACATTACGCCAACTGTAGATTAACACCATGTCCATACGGGTTTGGATTTCACTGAAAATGTATTCTTTTTTTTGTTTAATGTATTTTTTTTAGAAATTCTCATGTTGCCTTTGAAAAATCTCAGGTGGTGTGTGAGGAGACAAACACAAAAGAAAGTGGCTTTAGATTCGTTTTGGAACTAAACACTTTTGCAAAAACATCTGTACACGTGTGGGCGGAGTTGAAAACAGCAGACTGCACAAATTTAGCACCAGCAGGGGTGAGTTTCCTGCTTCTGGGGCCTGAAACAGACAGAAGCAGAATGAGCTTCTACTGCAGTGAGAACTGAATCAGCTTCACCACGTTCTCCACGGTGGTCAGTCAACATTTCTGGCTCATCAGAAGCAATGGTAACAACATTTGGGTTCGAGCTCGAGTTCCTGCTCTAAGTATCAAGTCTTGGCACAAACAGTAGCAGTTTCAGCCACAGGTGCAGCTTTTCTGTGTCCAGCACCTCCTTCACCTTCAGGTCGCTCTGCAGTTCGTGTTCTTTTTTGGGCACTACTAGAATAAGACCGTGTCAGGGCAGCTCCCAGGAGCTGATTAGGGAGTTAAGGTGTGTCAGTGTCCAAAAATAATATAAAATGTGTTTATTCAGGTTATTCATCCAGAATGAGGCCAGCAGGGGGCCCTCTGACTTTCAGAGCCCCATGCATTTGTATGGTGGTAAACCACTGGACACCAGGAAAGGATGGGCAATCAAGGTCAATTTCAACGGATAGGCTAGATGAGATATCAGATATTCTTACCTTTATTTGTATTTTCTCATTTTTTTTGTTGTCTCCAGATCCACCTACGAGTTAGGATTCTCTCCATCATGCCATAACACCAACACTCAGAGGGTGAAGCTGAACAGGAGCATGTGACGCTCCACCCACACCTTCTCACACTGCTGCTAAGGCCACATCATCCGACAGCGTAACATACTCAGAGGAGGATGCTAACCACTATTTCTCCTCACCTCAAGAGTGAACGATGGGGGAGACATAACCACCCTACAAACCCAGAGAGCGAGAGGGAAAACAAGATGGCTGCAGACCCAACAGATTAAACTCATGATCGAACTCATGATGTCCTGATTAACGTGGCAACGCTTAGTCGCACCAAGGAGTTAATCTGTAAATAAACCTGGGAGACCTTTTGGTCGGAAGCTTTTTGGGACAGACTTTCCAGACGTTCCAGATGATCCACAGCTCCTTCAACACGCCAACAAAGCTCTACACGCATAAACACAGCGCTGATGCTTTCTCATTCGTTGGCTTGTTGTTTTTTTCAGAAAAGGTGAGAAAGAGAGAAAGAGAGAGAGAAAGAGGGAGAGCAAGACAGAGAGAGAAAGAGAGAGAGAGAGAGAGAGAGAGAGAGAGAGCGAGTGAGATGGGGGGGCTTACATTTATTCCCCCCCCCCCCCCTCTAGCTGTAGCCCCGTAAGCCTGAGCATTAATGCTGGAGAAAAGCCTCTCCTTCAGCATCTCCAGTTTAATCTGCGGGCTGGAGAGAGGAGATGAAAGTGGTGTGGGTTTGTTCTAATGAGAAAGCACTATCTGCAGGCTCCAGAGGAGCCCTCTCCTCTTCCCTCCCCAAAGCTGCAGCCGCCGCGTCTGCCCTTGGCCGCTCTCGCTCAAACATGGCGCCGCCTTTTCAACATGTCTGCTTCGCCTGCACCGGTGTTACTGAGGCTGAGCTTCAGCCATGGCTCCCACACACACCCTAGTGCAGAAACACCCCAGTTCATGCACACACACACATACACACACGCACATGCACTTATTATTATTATTATTATTATTGTTGATGATGACGATGATGTAATTATCATTAATAATAATAACAGTAATTTTCTACTATTATTTACAAATGAGTCAAAACAGCCTATCAGAGGAAAAGTGGGTGAGGCTAATTTTATAGACACCCCCCTCTAAAAATAATTTTTTGTTTAATTATTTAATTAAAACCAATAATTTTTAACCAAGACAATACAATTGAACCTTAGACTTAGAATCAAATATCATATAAAATCTTATTAGTGCGTCCTAATATTCCTAAATTATACAAACATACTCATAACCTGATACATATGTTTAACAATTAAGCAGTTTTATTTGCACTTTTCTCAGATGGCTGATATACAAGGTATTTCCCTGCCTAATACTGCAACACCGTTACTGAACCTTGAGTATATATGCGCACAAAGACAGCTGGACTCTTTCGACTTTTATACACCTGTTGTTTTCATCTCGTTACCTAATTTGAACCAGACGCTGCACTTATTTGCACTTATAGCGGGTGCGCTACACTGATAGAATGTAAAAATAATTTGTTCAGTGTTAAAAGTTGCAGTTATAGGATGCTAAGCATGCCATGATGAAAAATACACGTATTCTCTCTACGGGGGCTTAAATATAGTTCATACCAACCTTAATAAATATCTGACTTGTTTAATGACTGCTCTCATTTAGCCCATCTACAGTAAACTACAATATTTAACATTAAATCATTCAGTTAAATAAACACTGAACAGTGAAACTCTACACATCTTCTACACATTTATCCAATCAACCTCTTTCCCTGATTCAGGTGTTTATCATCATTAAACATATTTACAGATTAAAACATCCAAATAAACGTTACATGACCAACATATTCTCTCACTGAAACTATGTAGTAAATTATGCCACAACAGAGCAACCGTAAATAACATCCAAATAACATGAGTTAAGCATCCAGATCAGCTAATGACTCACCCTACACCCACTTCCTCTGCCCGTCATGTCAAAATAAAGGCCCAGCACAGTCGTCATTGCGACTTCGACTGGTACTGATGCTCTTGTGTTCGGATTAACTTTCAAAAAATTTATTTATCTACAGATAAGCATTGATCCTTCCATCTCCAAACATCAGTTGAAGCGAGATACTCTGGACGGAATTCCATGCAACTTTATTTCCTCCATCCCTCCCACTAGAAAGAGCACATCAAGGCCCATATTTCATCAGTGCAGTCAGAACAATGGGGCAGATAAAATGGGTGAGCGGGGAACATAGAGCACAAAGGCCAGCGAACAGAGGTGGCGGGGGGAGAGAGAGAGAGAGAGAGAGAGAGAGAGAAAGAAAGAGACAGATACACCCTCCACCCCTGTTTTCTTTCCATATTCAGCACCCATGCCATTTTCTCCCCACAAATACACACACACACACACACACACAAATAATCCAGTGGGATGCATTAGGGGCTACAGTGAGCTCAAACACAGAAAAGCACGCATGTCCCTTTCACCTGCAGGCCCTTTCATCCCTTCATTAGCGTGGTCAATTGTTTATCAAAAGCCCACAAGGGCCGAATGGCCATGAATTCGAAAGCGTCCGTCGCCGTGCGTTTTTTAAAATGCATGACAGGTTAATGGTAAGTTAGTGGCGTCATTAGGCCTCGTTCATTCACATTTAAAGCAGGCTGCCGCTTCAGATGACTACTAAGCCGTCCTTATTTTGAGAGGTAATTCATATTGTAATTAAATTTTCAATCACAGTTCATTAATTAAGACGAGCTCTGACTGTGTAATTATGCATTTCATCTCTTCAGTGATTTGCTGGAAAATCACCAGTGTCACAGGACTGTACGGCCAGATAACTCGTGTCCACTCTGAAAGATGGTGTCTGTTTATTTGACAGCTGAGCCGATTAGTCGAAAAAAGCATCAACATTTACTTTATGTGAAGTTCTCTGAAATCAATTGTCTCCAACCTGGCCTCCTAAATTTAAGATCAATTATGAACTAGTACAGTCTGTTTAACACTGATCACCCATAACATTAACACCACCTGCTTAATACTGAGTAGGTCCCACTGTCCCCTTTCTATCCGAACCAGCGTTAACGTTAGCATTAACAGGAGCTCCTCTTTGGGATCGGACTACACGTGGATCAGTGAGCTTTGGGTGCCCATGACTCTGCGGCTGATTCACTAGAAGCCCTTTCTTGGGTCAACCTTAACATTAAGACCACTGCCAGGTAAACTGAGTAACACTGATTATCTATTTTTTTCGTTACAACTGCACCTGTCAGGTGGGATATATTAGGCAGAAAGTGAGCAGTGGTTACTTGAAGCTGATGTGCTGAAAGCAGGAGCGAATGGTTTGGAGCCACTCTGAGAAGGGCCTTATTGTGATGACTGGAACATTTCCAGAACAGCAGGTCTTTTATAGAGTGTTCCAGGTCTGCAGTAGTTAGTACCTACCTTCCAAAATGAATTGACCACAGGGTCATGGGCACACAAGGCTCACTGATGCATGTGGGGAGTGAAAGTGAGCTCCTGTTCTACAAAATGTTAATGCTGACTCTGATAGAAAGAGGTCAGAACACACGGTGCACCACAGTCACAGCTGTTTCTGCAGCATGAGGGGTCGTATTTAATATTAACCAGGTGGTTTTAATGTTACGGCTGATAGCTGTATATGATGATGTACTAAATGTATACCCATTTAATAGTAAAACACACTACTAACCCCTAATTCTGAAGAAGCACTTACTTTTACCTGTTGTATCTACCCTCCAAAATGGTCTGATATGTGGCCAGTGAATCAATAAATGCTTTTTTAATGTAAATGTATGGAAAAAAAATTGTCATAAAGGCGCACTGCCTTTCTCACAAAGCACAACAATTCTTCCATCCAACACTCAACAGCACTTTCTCTTCAGCATCTGAGCCCCACCGCCATTAAATATTTAAGAAAGAACGAGTGTGGGACTCTCGACAAGCCTAATGGCTCTGACATTTTGCACATGGTTGGACTGTGGCACACGCAGAGGTAATGTCAGATAAATGCAGCAACTCATCTTCCCCAAATAAGAGCAGGGACGCAACTGGATACAGTCTTGGTAAAGGATATGGTGAGCAGGAGCCTAGAATATGGGCAGAAAAAACATCATTCATATTTTACCTACAGAGACGAGAGCAGTGCTGCAGACGCCAAATCACTCATATCACTCATCGCTGTCCACACATTGGAAAGTGAACAGATTCTTCTGCAGAATCATTACAGCACGTTCACTGTCCTGTCCTTCTGCTCCTTGCTGAGACAAAGAAGCCTTCAGATCTGAGCGGGCCAAGAAATCCAGAACCACAAATCAGCCTCGCCCACAATTAAAAACTTTATTTAAATGAATTTTGTGTCTTTTATGATCTAAATTCTACATTATGTAAGTTTTTTTAAAGAAACATTCAGCAGAAATTACCCAATATTTTTTTTATTACTTTGACCATTTGAAAGAATTGTCAGTGATGCAAAACAAACCCAATAAACATCATCAGTCAAAGCCCATTTACTTACGGAGCTTTTTCATACATATTTTAGAACACTTTTCATAATATTTAAATTAGCATTAAATAAAACCACATTAAATGTGCTTATGTGTGAAAAAAGTCCCTTTTCTTTATATTACATATTTACATAAAAACATAATCATAATCAATATTTAATTTCAAATGTAAATGACAAAGTGTATTATTTATAAATAAATATATATAATCATTTTTATTTATTATTTTTTATAGAAGTGAAAGTCTATACGATGTCTATAAAATTATGAAAAATTACAGAAATTATCCAAACTTTTCACTAGTGCCCAAAAGTTCCTCAGGGCTGCAGTGAAGTGAGAAAGCCTTAAACATCCTTGAGCATCTGTAACAAATCTAATAACAAACCTTTTCTTCAGGAAGCTGGCGAGAAGACCAGCAACCAGAGCAGGGGCCGTTACTGGCATCAGCATTGCTGGAAACACGGCACACAAAGCCCTGCTATCTGCTTCGGGTTGCTAAGCAACGTGACCAAAATAATCTAATACGAAGATCAGACCTTCCAACACTGAACATCTTCTTCTTCTAGGAAACCAACACAGAGCAGCTGCAGTTGTAAAACGGAGTGAGAGGCAGCGTTAGATATTTTTAAATGAATGTGACTTAAATGAGGTGATGGTCTGATGGTGATGCACTTCACCTACAAAGGAGAACAGGAGCTTTATGTCTGTATGAAGTCCATGCTTGAGTTTATTATTATTATTATTATTATTATTATTATTATTAATAATAATAATAATAATAATAATAATAATAATAATAA
>JBBIGC010149706.1:0-18468 GCA_037576955.1 Lepidarchus adonis | reverse complement strand
AGTTTGATGATGAAATTAGTGATGTAAGATCTGATTCCTCAAGGGGTGTAAAACCATCTAGCTGCTGATTTAAGGTACATCTATTCAGATAACTGGAAGATAGATTCTTTAATTGAAATTCTCTTGAATTTAAATTCACTTGAATGAATCATGTAAAACTACAACAATCACAAGGAAAATCACAGTTACAGTCATGAAAATGTAAGTATGCCAATAGCTAAGTATAAATGTAACAAGGAATTAGCTTCAGAAACTCTCAAACCTGTTAGCTTAGCTAAAATGACATGCAATCTGGGGGCTTAATCATTTGTCAAAAATAAGCTGTTTTCTGCATCAATATACAGATAATGCTTCTGGAAAGGATGGATGCAACAGGATTGTGGAGACACCATGACTTGGACATTGTCACACACTGACAAACTGGAAAACGTGTCTTGTCTTTGGAGGATACATTACACCTTTGGCACCATCTAGTGGCACCAAACACAAAACCCTTAATCTTCAAAATAAAATCTTGGAAAATTTCTAAAACAAATACAAACAATAAAAAAGCTTATTACTGTACTTATTGTTTGCATTCAGTTCATCACATCTTGATCCATCTTGCAGCTATGCTCTCCAGCCACTTTATTTATAAAAGACCTACCATGTAGATTTACAATTACTGACTGTAACTGATTTTTTGTGTACAATTAATAATTATGGTTGTTTTAAAATGTCACAGAATTAAACCATTTTATATATTTGCAATTTATATGAAGTTTAAACTGTATAAGCACTAGTTTCTCAAGCCCAGTCATATACCTGATCTGTAATTGTCTGGTTTATGTTTGATGTATTTGTTTTTGAGTGTATTTTTTGTGTATTCCGTTATTGTGTATTCAGTTTCATGCAGTTGTTTATCTTCATTATGTGTAATTATGTCTAATGTGCTTCTGTTGTGTTTGTCCAGAAGAATAACATTTTCTAAAATGTATTAAATTCCTATTGAGAAATGAATAGCCACTAGATCCAAAACCATTTTCAAATGGATTAAAATATAGCACTAATTATATATTAAGATGTACATATTGCACAATGATCATTCATGGCTTAAACCAAAGTAGATATTACAGTAATTCACATCCAGGCTATAATTTAATTTGTTTAGGTTCCATTTAATTGCATTTTTAATGAGCTTTGGCCTAGTGACGGCTGTGTGGATCTTTAAGCTGCATTTGTGAAAGGCTGTTTTCACATATAAAGATTTTTGGAAGTGTTCCCAAGCCCATGCATTGATTTCCAAAACAGAATCAAGCCTGTTTTTAAGGCAGTGCCTATTGGGGTCCTGAAGATCACAGCCATCTACTGATATTCAGTCTTGTCCCTTGTGTGTTCTCTGGATTCTTTAATACTTTTGATGATACTATGTACAGTAGATGATTAAACATACAAAGTCTTCATTATTTTATGTTAAGGAACATTATTCTGAAAATGTTCCACAGATTGTAGACACAGTTTTTTCTGATTTGTGAACTTCTGCCCAATTTTTACTTCTGAGATGCTCTTTTATACCCAGTCAAGTTACAGACCTGCTGTCAATTAACATTATTTGTAAAATGTTCCTCCAGGTGTTACTTTTTAGTACAGGGGGTCCTCGTGTTACGACGCACTCATCATACAGTGATTCATGGTTACGTTACTGCCTGCATTTTTTACACGCATTTGCGACGTAAAAACAAAGGTAGTGCGAGAACTAGTTGGTGAGAGGAGTGGATGAACACACTCGCCATCACATTTCACTATACAAGGAAGATGACGTTGTGCCATTCGCTCTCTTTCATTTGTGTTGTTTGTTTGGAATCTTCATTATGGCTCACAAGAGCGAGGCAGACTCTACAGTAAAGGTCTAAAAAGACTAAAACTAGCCAGCAAATTTATTAACATCTCATTACTTGACTCTGAAAAGAGCCTGGGGTTTGATTAGACAATTTATCAGTTGGTGTCATGAAAAAAGGTTTGGTGCAAAGACAGCTGGAGGAGGTGAACAGCTAAATCACGCATTCATTCATGTCAGTTGGCTGGAGGCCAGAAGAAGTATCGAAAGAGTTATTTTGATGAGGAGAAAGTAATCTGTAACTGAAAGTTGAATTCCCTAAAGCATCTGTGAGCTCAAAAATGGAAAACTAGTCAAAAATTGTAAGTACTTCTTTCATTATCATGGAAGCTTGGAACTTTGGAAAAGGGGGTCCTGGAAACCCCTTCTGATGAAATTTGTGCTAAGTATAGTCTTAAAGTCAGGAGGAATTTGGCAAGTCAATGGCATGAAAAAAGTCTCAGGAATGGTGATGAGAGGGAACACCAGAGCGTGGTGGACAGTTTTGTTGAATGGTGTGAGCTGAATCAACTGCAGCTCAACGTCAGCAAAACCAAGGAACTGATTGTGAACCTGAGGAGATCGCAATCTCAGGTCACCCCCATATCCATCAGGGGCTGGAGGTGGAGAATGAAGAGGACTACAAGTACCTGAGGGACAATAAATTGGATTGGTCACAGAACACACTGGCCACAAACATGAAGGGTCAAAGCAGACTGTTCTTCCAGTGTAGACTGAGGTCCTTCAGGGTCTGTAGCACCATGTTACAGATGTTCTTTGTATAAGTTGTGGCCAGTGCCATCTTCTATGCCGTGGTGCTGGGGGAGCAGTTTGAAAGTATCCGATAAGAACAGGCTGAACAAACTGATCAGGAAGACTGGCTCTGATGTAGGAACAGAACTGGACAATCTGGAGACTGTGGTGGATCAGAAGATGCTGAGAAATCTACTGTCTATCATTGAGGAAGCTGATCACCTACTGCTCAGTGTTGTGTTGGGGCAGAAAAGCCTCTTTAGTAACAGACTGACCAGTCTGAACCACCACAGAAAATCCTCCCTCCTCAGTCATCAGTCTCTTTAACTCCTCCTGCTGTCACTCATCCACTCAATAACTCCTTCTCACAATGCAAACCTGAATGTGCAATATTCCTTGATGTGCAAGAATCCACTTAAAAAAAAGCTTATTTATTTATTTATTTATTCTAAATATTATATTTTTATTTAATTTTACTGTTATATTTCATATTTGTATTTTTATCCCCACATTATCTTACCTAATTTAATTACTTATTTTACTAAACTTTGTTTTAATAACAATGTCTGTATGTCTCCATGTGCATTGGCAGCAAATAATTTCACCTGGGATTATTAAAGTTATCTGATTCTGATTCTAATTCAATGGGAATGCATGAGCAACTTATGAAAAACAACAATGGCAATCTTTCTTATTTCTGCATGAATAACAACCTGGTAATTGGCGAAATTATATTTCTACATAAGACCATGATACAGGAGCTGGAAAATTAAACAAATCATGAAGAGAAGCGAAATACAATAAAATAATTTGGTTAATTAAATACAGATTTAAGGTAATCACCAATCACAGATTTTAGTTCTTTATTAAATTTTCTCAACTTGAATATTAATACAGCCCTGGTGATTTAGACATTATTGTGGTTTTGTAGGTAGTTTAGTGAATAATGTAACTATTACTAGCACAACACCTTAACTGACCTTGGGTAAGGTTTGCTAAAGTCAGCTCTTTGAAACCACAGTAGCATTTTTGCAGTAAGTAGGCTGTTGCTTTTATAAATCATTGCTAAGATGGTTAAATCAGGGCAAAACATTTGAAACCTGATGAAGACTTTAAACTTCTGATTTTAAATAATGTGATGGTCCATTGACCAGCCTATGAAGCCTGTGTGTTTTTGAAATATTCTTGGACATATGAATATTTGATCTCAAGATTAACAATACTGAGAGATTCAAGTACCATATTTCCTAGTAGGCCATGGCTTAAATATTGATTTTGCAAACCTGGTATTGGGAGCGGTTTGCATAAATGGGACGGCCTATCTAAAAGACATGAAAACACATTCGCTAAAAGTATAATTCAGTGCACAAAAAATTATTGTGTGATTGCAGAAGTTGAGAATGTTTAAATTTAACATGAATACATATCAATATAGATCAAATATATGTCATTGTTGTAACCGCCAAACAGCTTGTTTGCGACCTGTGCTTCTCCATTGTTGCTCTCTCGTTCTCTCTTTCTATATATACTATATGTATTATATACTATAAGTACAGTTATGTAGAACAAAAATAATTTGCTTTATAATCAATACCAGACTTATGAAAATCAATACACTTATTTTTGTCTGTCTTCTCTTATACTTCCCATGTAGCTAATGACTGAGGGAATCTGGCCTCTGTGTCACCTTATATTTATACTGCAAAGTATAAATGGGTAACTTCATATGATTACATTCACAATGATTGCATAGTTTTTTTTTACATAAATGTTTCATTTTTTTCTTTTTTTAATAATAAAACACATTTAATTTAATACAATAAAATAAATAAATTAATTAATATTACATTCATAAAAAATATTTCAATTAAAGGTTGAATATTTTTCTTTTTTAATAATACACAAAGCTGCTTCATCAAAATATGTTTCTGTCTAAGCCTTTATGATAACATTTACAAGCCATGCCAGTAATTGTGGTGATCACTGTATGTATTTCTTACTCCAGTGTCATTTTCGTTTTTCTTATCTTCTTTTCTGTGTTATGATATTTAGATCTTGTTATGGTATTTGAGGTATGGCAGCAACAGATCAGTAAATGAAAATCTATGATTCAAGATTCAAGATTTATTGTCATGTGTACAATGCACAGGTACATGTACAATGAAATTCTTAGTTGAATGCCTAACTGCAGACTATATACAATATACACACAGGAGAGGTGGAAAGGGAGAGGAGGAGTTTGAGGGGAAATATATACAATAAAATAAGGAAAATCATACAAACAAAAGCAGTGCAAAATGAGAAGAATACATACAAACTATGAAGTGCACATATATGGTAGGTGTATCTGATTAAACTGCAAGTGGGACAACAAAGTACAGTAGGTACTAGTTCAGTGCATGTGTGTGTTCTGTTTTCTTGTTAAGTATGTATCTATACATATGATGATGTCATAACAGTGTCAAGACAAGTCAATTTTATTTATACAGTGCTTTTTGCAACTGACGTTGTCACAAAGCAGCTTTACAGAGTTTAAAGAATCCAGGTCAGAGCCCCCAATGAGCCAAAGGCGACAGTGGCAAGAAAAACTCCCTAATTATGGGAAGAAACCTTGAGAGGAACCAAGGCTCAGAAGGGGAACCCATACTGGATACATGGATTATTTAAAGTAATGAACATTGTGGTCTGAGTGCAGGAGCTCCGACAAAACTCTCTATGACAGCACAACTAAAGGGGAGAACCAGGAGGTAGCACAGACAGGAGGGCATCCTGGGTCACAACACAGCCAACCACTCGACCGTCAACAAACCTGAGTGAACACAATGGATGGGGGGACAGCATCCAAGTATCCCAGTTTACCAGAAAACTCTGTGGCTGAGAACCCTCCAGGTCTGCCCCTTGTCTAGAACTAACAGAAACTTGACTAGACAAATACATTTTTTGTGTGGTCCAAAGTGTGTTAAC
The DNA here is from genome assembly GCA_037576955.1 of Lepidarchus adonis. Classification (NCBI taxonomy): domain Eukaryota; kingdom Metazoa; phylum Chordata; class Actinopteri; order Characiformes; family Lepidarchidae; genus Lepidarchus; species Lepidarchus adonis. The sequence continues at coordinate 12,896 of JBBIGC010149706.1, read as the reverse complement.
TTATTAATTTAACCATAACAGAACACTTACTGTTTTAGTTTCTTTTCTTTTTTGGCTGACAGTGAAGATGATTGCGAGTTGAACAGAGCATGAAAAATCTATAGCTATGAAGAGGTACATGCATGTGTTAAAATGAGCAAACTTTGTATGTGTGTGTGTGTGTGTGTGTGTGTGTGTGTGTGTGTGTGTGTGTGTGTGTGTGCACAAGCAAGAGCTCCCCTACAGAGAGAGAGGTCATGTAATGTGGTAATGTCACATTCCAGACAAACTCGCCACGCGACAGCAGCAATTTGATCCACAGAGCAGAACACCAAACGCAACCGCACACACACACAGAGTTCACAATGTTCTGTCATTATCATCTCTCTTTTTCTTTTTTTCATTCTACTTTATATCTTCTGCTCAGATATAGATTATTCCTTATTTAAAATCTCTTCCCTTTCATTCTCTTCATTTACTTGGCATTGTGCTTCTTTCAATATATTATATATAATATATTAAATGCAGAGGTCACATTTTGTTGGTGCTGTGGTGTGTTCACAATGACAAAAATTGTCACTTTGACCCTAGCTCTGGAATATTCTACCTTTTGGAGTCCGGGATTCAGATATATTCAGAGTTGAGATCACCCCACTCTCACATGATCTACTCCCAACTCAGTCCTCTCTAGCCAGGCTGTTATAGCAAAGTCTGCCATAGTCCTGTCTCTTACACTATATGTTCTTATTTTATACGCATAAAATGGAAAGACACTAATTCTATTTTCTGTCCTTTCATCTGATTAACTTTGCAGAGGGGAGCTGCTGCCCATTTGTTCAGCCTGATTAATCATCCCTATGGCCCTCCTCCACACTTGGATACTACCTTGCTTCCTTCAGCTTTCAGCCAGCTGGGACGGGTGATCAGATCATCCACCATGCCACACCACAACGTAGGAAGATGCTATTTCAATGCTATCTACAGATCTGGCAGTAATAAGGCCTGACTAGTGAACTCAGCTTTCCATTAAATGTGGTTAAAATGGTTTTTTATGGTTTTTTTTGTTTGTTTGTTTGTTTAATAAATGAAATCATCATTCAAAAACTGGAATTTACTCTGGTTAATCTGAAATTTTGTGACAAATATGCCAAAAAAGAGGCCAATTCTTTTTCAAAATGTAAATGATTTGGTTTATGTGAATTCACAAAACTATTGCATAATTATGTTTCATATTTGATCTATATAGATTGTGGAGTTAATGCAATGTTATGAAATGTACTGCTAATAATAGAGTGTGACTGTTAGGTGATATTAAACCTTTAAAACAATATAATTATTATTTCACAACAAATACTGAGGACACAATAATATAACAAAATATTACAATTTAAACAGAAAGTCTGGCTGAATGTCTTTTTGTCTATATTTGCATATTTTTCTACATAAGATTTGGATTTATTAACTGTCATGACGACTGGTTAGAGATATATATTTACCTTCCATTGAAATATCCATATCATGCATAATGCAGTCAGGACCAGAGAGTGAATGTGTTTAACATTAGTTGTCACCCAAGAGATTTGTCAGCAGTATGGAAATATTTTAAACTGGAAAATCCTTGTGGAATTTCTGTTATATAATTTCGAGAGGCTGTAGTAACAGAAGTGCATTTAATACTACCAATTTCATACCTAAAAAATAAACACTCATTGATATACACCAAGTTCAGTCAGGCTAAACAGACTGCGTGAAGCAACACACACTGAAGGACAGAGAGAGAGACAGAGAGAATACTAGAGACAGCGAAAAGGGGAAAAATATGACAATTCATCACCTTGGATGATCAATTAATGTGGTAAACAATACAGTACACAATTTTTCAAGCTACAATATGCCTCCCCCCTTAACACTACATTTCCAACTTCTAACCTACTCTCAGATGTGACTAATATTAGTTTTACCACTGACATTTGGAGTGCTGATGTTTGCCCGGGGTCGATACATAGCCTTATTGCTCACTGGATTGACCCCTTATTTAATTTAAAGTGTGCAGTATTGCAGGGACATCAGTTTTGTGGATCTAATACAAACAGAAAGCATAAAACATACTGGACATGTTGGTCAATAGCCAAGAAATGGATCCAGATCATTTTGGGCAAACAATGCAAGAATTTAATTGTCAGTTGTCAAGCTTGTACATTGTATTTTAATAACTTTAATGTACTTAAAGAGGGCACTGTGAAACCAGTACCTAGGAAGATGCAAATATTCAGGACTTGGTATCAGTAGATATTTAATAATAAATTGCTTGGATTAAACATGGGGACAAATGATGATCGGGACGTCCCTAGTATTTGAGTACATACTGTATGTGTATGTGATTACTCTAACCCCACTGGCATAAACACACATTAACCATTAAACCAATCTGTTCTAAGTTTCACTGCTCATGCTGGCTTATACATGACATATTACTCCAGACCAATTAAGGAAGCTGGTAAGAGGGCACCCTAAATTAGTGAGACACACACTTGGTCAATTTTTAACACACTTAATGCTTTCTTTCAAATCTTTCAAATGCAGCTCAAAGTTGCCTGGGGATAATAGGGTGGTAGGTTCCTACGTTATTTGTATACATTTTTGGTTCTTCTCATTATATACCTGATTAACAAAAATGTTTTTTAAAGAACCAACCACAATGTCCAGGACAGTCTGGCACTCAAACAGTCCAGGACCCCCAGAAAGCAGAAAGGGGTGTACTGGAAAGAGGGTATGATGGCTAGATAAATGCCTGTATGGAAATCAGACTATTTGCTACATTTTATGGCTAAAAAGTATTAGTCATTTACATTAAGCTAATTTAGGAAGCCTTTTGCAATTGTCCATTGTATATCATTATAACATAAAATACTAGCAGGCAGGGGACAGTCAAGCAGAAACAACTGTTTCATCAATTTGTGTCATTCAAATGAAATGTTATCGCTTGGTCAAAATCATAACCAGTAACTGTTGATTCCTACATTTACATTTACATTTATTCATTTGGCTGATGCTTTTGTCCAAAGCGATTTCCAGGTACCGGTACAATTAAGCATAAATGGTTTGAGGTGAACAGGAATTAAATTGTGAGAGACTAGTATGAAAGAATAAGGAACTTGTTCGGTTGACTGGTAGTGGTGTACCACAGAAGCAATATGGTTAACATTTGTCCTTCAAAATCTGCTTCATTTAGCAGTACTATTGTGAAAAAAAATTAAAATATATATATTCAGTTATGGTAATGGTATGCTCTACATCTTTCTTGGTCAATAGTTTACTATTGCCGTGTTGCATGGATCACTGCACCATTTACAATGATGTGTTAACACTGATTTTGTAGCATTTGTCATTTGTTAATCGTGATTACAATATTGACAATAACAGAATGTTTTTGCCTAAAACTGGCTGCTAAGATTAAGATTTTTTAAATGTAAAAAATGTTGTGATAGTTGTCATGAAAGGCCAATGTAGGTGTCATTTAACCAAATGATCTTGGTTAAAATAATCCAGGGCTTTTTAACTTACCAATTATTTTTTTTATTTGTTGCAGCAATATGTAGCAACATAGAATCGATGCAAAACAATTGTCCATATTGTTCTGACCTATTACACATCCTGTTGTAAGATCACAGTGTTTGGCTCTAGTAATTGACATACTGTCTATGGTCTCAGTTTTCAGAAGATACAGAGGCAGCATACTATTACTTAGTTAGTACAGCATGATGGCACTGGGTGGTGACTGATTTGATCATAATGGTGTAGAACTGATGAGTGATACCAGGAGGTCTACAGGGATTATACAGATCCATTCTTATGTGTCATTAAGGGTTAATAAATAGCTGTCACTTATGTGTCTGAATGTGCATGTGGGTGCATATCTCCAACAGCTCTGCAATCACGTGCCTGCAAGTGTGCATGTGTGTGTGTGTGTGTGTGTGTGTGTGTGTGTCTGTTTGGATTCATTGTTAATGTTATACTTCTCCAAACTTACTTAGTAATCTTGAGGAATCTTTTTCACCGTACTCAAGAATGAACTTGGAGTCAAAAGGGACATTTGAATTTTACTCTTAAACCATGTTTTAAATAACACAGACTGTAAGTGGGCATTAGGTGGGATGTTAATAATGTGTGAAAGAAAGAACTATGCATAAGAATGAAAGAATTTCACTCCCTATCTCTCTTTTCATCTGGGTGGTGATTTTGTGGCAAACCAAACTCAACCCATGACAGTCCACTCCTGGTTTTGATGTTTGCCTAGTCTGTCTCCATTATCAGTCATTTCTCTGTTTGCTTACTGGTCTCAATATTACAGTTTTCAATCAGTCATCCACCACTTCATCAGTAGAAACAAAAGCTGGGGTGTAGACATTTGCTGAAACATTTGTGAAACAGTTGACCTGGACAACTTCAAAGACACTTTATGTCTATAAATATATATAGACATAAAATGTCTTTGAAGTTGTCCAGGTCAACTATATATATATATAATATATATAATTTAATTTAATTGTAGATAAATCATGTTTCAATAAACCTTTTTTAGTTAATCCAAAAAAGTGTAATTTGTTTAACTAGGTTTTCTTCATCTACTTTTCAAATAAAAATAAAAATTTAAAACATAGGGTTCACAAACTTTTATCTCTGTAAGTATATTAAGATTTTATAGAAGCATATGTTACTATCAAAATGTATTTTAGAATTCCACCGTTACTTCAGCAAGACAATGGCAGGCCTCAGTTTATATGGGCTGTGAAGTGCATGACGCAATCAGACTGCAATGGACACAAACTGTTAAAATTTTAACCAAAGAAAGAATGTACAAAATCCTTACAAAACTTTAATAAACGAATATACTCACAAACAATTAAAAGTGTTAATTTAACAAACGGTTGTGCAGAAGGAGTAAATATGACCCTCTCACAACTTTTTGAGGATTATATATACATATTACATATTTATTACTTCTGTTTAATAAAGGGTTGTGGGATTCTTGTTTTAGTTAATGTTACAGAATGTCCCAACTTTTCCAGAAATAAAGCTTGTAACGTTTTGTCTTAAAGAGTAAAGTACCACCATATGAAGATGATAAACTATGTACTATTTCTATATTGTACTTATAAATGATTAAAATAAGGAGATTCAATATAAGAGGGCTAAGGATCTGATCCCTTTAGGAGGCAAGTCAAGTCAAATGTTCTCTCTCTCTCTCTCTCTCTCTCTCTCTCTCTCTCTCTCTCTCTCTCTCCCCCCCATTATTTTCTAGACTCTTGCATCACTCCAACCTGCTCTCTCCCTCCCGTTTCCAATCTGGTGGGCATCTGCAGGGGGCTTAACCAAGTCATTAACGATAGACCACCAGTTCGGTTGCTCCCTGGCTAGATTAGTTGCCCCAACTTTCCCTGCCATCCCTGACTCCCTCTGGGAGCACCAAGCTGAGTGAGGGAGGAACAGAGGGGTGGAAGCATCCCATCTTAGACCCCCCCAGGAGGGTGCAACCCATCTCAAGCCTACAGGGCATATTGGGGCGGGAGTCTCCCCTGAGACTCTGCACCCCCCTTCTTTTGTCTTGCAGAGGCGGGAGAAACAGTGAAGGAGCTGATGGAGAATGAGAGTGGGAGGGAAAGAGATATGGAAGGGAGGGAAGGAGAGGGACAGGTGGGATGGAGAAATGACAGGTTAGGATTAACATTTAGGTAGCAATAATAGAGAATACTGGCATCTGATCTCATCTGAGTAATTAGCAGACATTAGAATAAAACATGTTAAGGTTTTAATGGTCCATGTTAAAGGTTAATGCTCAGTAGTGTTGTTATATTATTATTTGTTCAACTGTTTCAGTAACTGTATATGAATTCTTAGCATATTTCACACCATGATGGAATATGGTTCTAGAGAGAATCTCTGATGTGCCTAAATGATAAGTGGTGGTGGTAAAATATATTTTTGTTTAAAAATATATATTTTGAATGCATTTATTAATTACAATTTTACCAACTTACATTAAGTAAATATACAATCATGTATAAAATAAGTGTATCCCATGAAACCTATATTAGTGTTTACAGATAAAAATAATGTACTTGAACAAATTCATAAAGGAAAAGTAAACTTTTCAATCATTTATTTAAAAAAAATATCACCCTCATTATTAAAATGGACCCCTTCAACAGAAATAACTTCTTGTATGTGTTTTGCATAATTGTCCATCTTTCTCTGACATCATCTTGCTGACACTTTATACAAATGTCTTTCAGTTACATTGTGTTTAGTACTTTTCTTTCACCTTTCAATTCCCCAGGTTCAAATATGAGCTTTGACTAGAACAGTCTATGGTGGGGACAAAAAATTATGTTTAAAAACTTGACAGGTGGCCAAATATGATCAGTCTTTGACATGATTCAGAAACCATAGCTGAAACCATGACAACAAGTGGCTCAGTTCTTAAGAAAATCCCCAAACCATGACATTTCCATAGTGAAAAGCGTTCATGAGGTTCTGTTATGAGAGCACAGTTTTTCATGGCACACATTACATACAGGTCAGTTTGTCCAAATTTTTCAAATCTATTTCTGCTCACACCAAAAGCAGTTGTTTAGAGTTATGTCCCATGATGTTGCTAGAGACACACACTTCATTAATAATGTGGTAAAAAACATTTACGTAACAGGATTTCTTTAAACAAGCAAAAGTAAAAAACTAAAACCTCTGAATGAGAAAAGGAATTAATTGCATTGAAATGTTTTTTTTTTAATGCTGTCTATATTTTTTTTATTCTTGATTATCCTATAAAATCTTACTAAATTAACATCCCTTAACTCACTGAAATTTATTTTTATTCTTACAAGCATTTATATCTCTAATAACCACAATAGATGCGAAGATGGGAACAATAATTTAGCCTATTAAATGATAAATTACAATACATTTGGCTTAGAATGACCAATGGTGTGAACTTTTTCATTTCACTTACCTTTAAACAGAGACCAACTACTTGTGAGATCATTATACCTGTTACCAATCTGTTAATAGAATGTGTCTCTCCTACAAGAGATTAAACAACGTGGTTTACTTGACATTGTTTATTGATAATTTATCAATACTTGGAACAAAGACTGCCTCAATCACATATCAATCAAATTACACTCTAAACACATTTGACTCACACAACCAATAATGTAATCTTAAATTATGGTTAACTCATATAAACGTTACATTAATTTCTCATTGGTTATGTGGAATCATTGATATTAAGGATGCACTGGAAGACATACAGCACATTTTTTGCCCAAGACATGTTTCTCCTTTAAAAAAGCACTTTCTATTTCCCATTCACTTTACGAACACTGCTTAGGCACCCAGGTGAAATTCCATCCACCTTGTGAGTCTCTACGGGTGAAAGCCTGTCCTTGCGGGAAAGTGTGTGTCTTCACACTGCTCTGTGGACTTAATGACATAGTAAATGCTAAGTCTGCTCGGATACGTGTTGAACGTGGTGTGGAGAACAGCACACCCTCACCTTTTGGTGAACCTGGGGAACTATGGCAGTGATGGTGCTGCCCTGATCTTGTGTCATGCAAGTGAGGAGTTGAAGCTGCACGTGGAGGAGTGAATAGTCCAGTTGGAATAGCCGGTAGAGAGCTGACAAGCGACCCTGTAGATGTGACCATGTACAAAGGTGAAGGGTTGAGGGTTGAGTACTCTGTGCTGTGGCTGAACGAGTCTGTGAAGCTGTATCTGCAGTTATTGTTAGGACGGCAGATGGCATTTTCTCTTACTGTGGGACTGAAGTGGTCAGTGCTCGGGGATGGGGAGTTGAACGAAGGAGTGTGGTCTGGAGTAGGGCTGCTGAAGCTGCTGTCCGGGTTGATGGTGTCCTCGTCCTGCAATCCCAGAGTCTCTAGGATCCACGGGTCCAGAGGCGGGGTCCTGGCCTGTTCCTCAGCTGAGGAGAACTCCAGAGAAAGGTTCCGGCATACGTGCTTGACCTCACTGCTCTGCAGCAAATGTCCCAGGTTAAGAAAATCATCATCTTCAAGTAGAGTTCTCTTCCTTTGCCTTGTGTTTGAGTTATTCTGAGCAGAAAGAAGTGTCTGCATAATGGAAAGAAGCAATATTTTATGAAAAATGAGTTAGAAAAGATCTTAATAGATAAAATGACAAAAATATTATCGTTTTACCAGCTAATGATGATTTCAGTTCTCTTATTACATGCACCTGAGATACACACTCTAAATTATCCCTGTATTTCTCCTGCCAACTTGATATAAAATGTTTCAAACTCGGTCCTAAAAGTAAATGTATGAACAGTTACCTGTGTTTTATTTAAGACATATATATATATATATGTGTTTGTTTTTTTGTTTTGTTTTTTTACTATGTAATAGTTTAAAATGCAAGAATTACTGAAGTGCTGTCTGCTCCAAGCAGAATGGGCATAGCAGATCATATAGTGACCTAAAGATTTTGACCCAGAGATTGTTGTGCTGTAAAAGCAGGTAAGTAGCTTGATTCTGACTAGATTATAACAATACTGCCGTCCATTCAAGATGTTATTCTTTAAGAATCTGAGTTTAACAATGCATTTTTACATTGAGCGTTATGTGAAATGTGATCTCTAGTCAGTGAAGCAGCTAAATTGGTGATAATAATTACATTAAAAAAGTTTTAGTAGTAAAGTTGTGATTTTTATAGAACATACAATAAAAACGTGTATTTTGTTAACTCTCTTGAACTTCTATTTAACTCATAAAATTTCAAAGAAAAGCTTTTCAATTATAAGCTGAAATCTATTGTGTAAACAATGTTGATGAAGAAAGGTTGGGATAGCAGCATGTTTACACTAGCCAGTTTTGCAAGTGGAATGGCTGCCCATAATAGACAAGACAAGACAAGACAGCTGCTCAGCCCTTTGTGGTGTCCATTGTCTGATTCTTTGTGAAATAAATTTTCAATAGGAGATGGTTATGGAATGTTGGAAGGCCAGTCAAGAACACACAAACCACAATGTTGTAGCACATGCAGAACTAAATAACCATGGACGTTACAGGAAAATACATGGCCTTGTTGGCAGAATGTATCTAAAATCCCAATGTGTGCCTGTGTGTTAGTGGGACCATGGGTACTCATGACTCCTTATACCGTGATAGATGTTGCACTTTTCACTGATAACAGTCTGGATAGTCCAGTTCATCTTTGGCACAAACAGCAGAAATATTTTTTTCTTAAAAACAAACTGAAAAGTGGACTTGTGTGAACAGAGCATACAGTCCATGTGAGATGAATTAGTGTCCAGTGATGGTTCTTTGTAGAATTGATGTTTGGCCTTTTCTTTGAATACAGATACAGATCCAAGTTACATTTATTGATGCAGCAGCAGACCTCCTGAACCCATGTGGCTATATATATCACAGCATTCAAGTCAAGTCAAGTCAAGTCAATTTTATTTATACAGTGCTTTTTACAACTGACATTGTCACAAAGCAGCTTTATAGAGTTTATAGAATCCGGGTCCGAGCCTCAATGAGCCAAAGGCAACAGTGGCAAGAAAAACTCCCTAATTATAGTTAGAAACCTTGAGAGGAACCAAGGCTCAGAAGGGGAACCTGTCCTCCTCTAGTCGTCACTGGAGGGCGATAAAAAGAGAAGAAAATTTTGAATAAATAAGATCAGGAGTTCAATGTGAAGAGGCATCTGCAGTTCCTTGGGTGAGATCAGGTAGCTTTCTGTCAATGCATGCTCTCTTCAGTAGCATGACAGTTTATTATGCAGTGCTTTTAAAGTCAAGTCAATTCAATTTGAATAGCGCTTTTTACAGCTTGCATTATCGCAAAGCAGCTTTACAAGAGAAAAAACTCCCTAAAAAGTAGGAAGAAACCTTGGGAAGAACCACGGCTCAGAAGGAGAACCCATCCTCCTCTTTTCAACACCGGAGAGTGATAATAAAGAGAGTTGACGACTTCAGACCAACTGACATTTCTCCAAAATCCAAAATTTCACAATATTATGTACTGTAGTTGATGAAAGACTTCAATCTTTTCTAATATATTGTTGAGAATTTTTCTTTTTTAACTGATTGACAGTTCTCTTTTGAAGTTTACTAGCTTTTTGGGGAATTATGCAAACAGTATAAGTTGAATTTTCTGTTATATTTTCTATCAGTTGTCACTGGAATTTTCCAGTGTCTTTTAGAGTGTTACGGATGTGTTGCTTTTAGAGGAATGCTCAGTTGGATTTAAATCAGATGACTGGCTTGACCAATCATTTTCTAGCTTTGAGATTCTTCCATGTAGCCTTAGCAGTATGTTTGGGATCATTATCTAGTTAAAGGATGAAAGTTTGGGGGAAACTTTTTCTGGAACTTCAATAAATAAGATATATACACCTCAGAATTGATTGTGCAACTGCAATCAGCAGTTACATCATCAATGAACATCCATCAGACTCCTTTTCCAGCTCCTTCCTTCAGTCAAATGCTACAGGACCCTGATCACAAAGACTGTCAGACACAGGGGCAGTTTCTACCCCCAGGCCATTGCACTCAACGGTTGACAGTACAGGTCCCTCCACCTTCCACCACCTCCCACCTCCCACAATTATCTTTCCTGTATAATCTCTACATACCACGTCAAGCGCAATATATTGTATAGTAACTGCAATGCCTGTATACAGATTCTCCTTACTGCAATGTATAACATATATTGTATTTAGTGTATATGTTCTATATTGCATAGACATATGTATGCTGTAGATGTGCTGTATATTGTACACAATTTTCACAGTAGATATACTGTATATTACCATTGTTGTACATTGTATATAAACAAATGTGTATTAAAAAATCTACAGGGGGTCCTTGAGTTACGTTGGGGTTCCATTCCTCCGAAGATGAAGTAAGTCTTGGGCAGTGGTGGCCTAGTGGTTAGGACATTGCCCCTGGGATCAGAAGGGTCAAGTCCCAGCCTGGGCACCACTGAGGAAACCCTTGAGCAAAGGTACCGGAATGTGATGATGCTTTACTGAACAGCACTGTGCTTTATTAACACCCAGCAACTTGCATGAATGAGCAACACATATAGCTAACACCAGTCTCTCTCACTGTATTACCACAAAGCATTTAGTAGCCATTCTACTACTGTATATGTGCTGCCAACTCGAAGTGCATCAGACACTGTATAGTCCACAATGCATTGCTCTATTTTTTTAAGGAGCTAGCAAAGTAACTTGAGGTCCCCCTGTATAGTATGTACAGCTGTGTACATACATAGTAATGCATATTGTATACCATACATTGTACTGCACCGCACAAGCATACAATATATTTTGTATACTGTATATGTGTACCTTTCACTCCACACACTTTATATGCCATATACAGCTGTTTGTTGTAAATTGTTTGTCTTATTCATTTGAGTAGTAATACATCAGCTGGAAACAATTACTTTTGTGTGCAAACATACTTGGCCAATAAACTGATTCTGATTCTGATTCTTATTCTGATGTATGAGATGTTTGCCTCTTGGGCAATTTGAGGATTTTTCTTTTCCATAGTGACGATTCTTATCAGCAATGTCTTATTCTGACAATTTCTTATCAGCAGTGAAGGTCTTCCTTGGCCTACTAGTCTAAAGTATTTGCAATTATTGTGCTCACCAGTGCATTCTTTCTTCTTATTGTTATCCCATAAAATTGATTCTGGAAATCCTATGGTTTGACCAATGTTACAAAGAGTTGTATTCTTGTTTTTTTGCCTCATAATAGCTTCCTTGACTTATGGATGGTAGAATAAAAAAGAAGTAAAAAAAAAAAAAAGCTCACTGTTAGAAAACTGTACCAAAGAGTGGTATCTTGGGGTCACCAAGTCTCCATGATTTTAGGAGACTTGCAAAGAAAAAAACTTTTCTCATCTACAATCACAAACGTAAATGTCTGGAGTTTGCTAAGCCGTACTGGGGCTTCATCTGTGACTGTGCTTTGGCCAGATTATATTAAAACTGAACTTTGTGACAACAAACATTCTAAGTGTGTCTGGCATAAATCCAAGGATGAGTATGTAGAAAAGCACCTCATGTCCACTGTAAAGTATGGTGGAGGATCTGTGATACTGTTGGGCTGTTTCTTTTCAAATGTTCTGGGAAACTTGTTATGGTGCATGGCATCATGAACTCCTTGAAATACCAGGACATTTTAAATCAATATCTGGTGGCCTCTGCCAGAAAGCTGAAGATGGCTCATCATTGGGTCTTCCAGCAAAAATGTTCCTTAATATGTGGCAAAATCTATACATAAATGGTTTGCCAGACACAAAATAGAGATCCTCCCATGCCCATCTCAGTACCGAGACCTTAACCCCATTGAAATGCTGTGGGGTGAGGTGAGGAGAATTCATAAGAGAGAACCAAAGACTCTGGACATTCCAGAAAGAGGAATGGTCAAAAATCCCTGTCTCTATTCTCCAACCTTATGAAATGCTATAGGAGAAGATTAAGTGCTGTCTTTTTGCAGAAGGTGGTTGAGCAAAATATTAACAGCAAAATTACATTTTCTTAAATTATATATTTCTTATAATTTCTTAAAATATTTCTTTTTCTATTTTTACATGAAATTATTTAGCTATTTTTTGTGTTGTAAGCCTATATTATTTGCAGAAAGAAAATGCATTAGAAGCCTAAGTAAAAACAAATTGCCCATGTAAAATAAGTTTTGAACATGTCACCAATTTTCTAAATATACATATACTTAGAAATAATAAAGTAAATTGGTAATTTATTTTACTTAGGCTTCTAATGCATATTTCTTTCTCTAAATAATACAGGTCCTTCTCAAAAAATTAGCATATTGTGATAAAGTTCATTATTTTCTGCAATGTACTGATAAACATT